>CAUEGO010000303.1:0-15986 GCA_958496205.1 Idaea biselata
AAAACCGTTGAATAGTGTAATCGTGTCCTAAACAGACCTTGACGACTTTGATTATTTGTCTATTTGTAAGATATAATATATACAATAGATATTTTTTTCCGTTTTTATACTTACAAAAATGTACGATTTTCAGCTCGAAACATTAAAAAACCAAGTGGGCCCAGAAACGTTCGAGAGGCTCAAGCAATCCACCGATCACGAAACGCTGCAGCAATTACGCGAATATATTGCTATTTAACTAATAAATTTACTTCTATTCATAACTACTAACTTTATTGTTAACTAACCTATCCGCACAAGCGATTTTAAAATTCGGACCAATCAACAATTAGATAGGATTGAAGTTGCACATGTGTGCGTGTGAAACTGATTGGTTATTGGTCACTTGTTTGTTTAATAGACCAATCAACATTGGGCCTTTACTCGAACATGCGTATCCAAACAAATACAATCAGCAAAGCCATTCGAGATTGTTGATTGGCCAGTTTTTTTCAAAGGAACTAATCAATGATCAGCTTGGCTCGAATGTGTGTGCTTATCTGATTGGTGATTGGTTATATTTTTAGAAGGAACAGATCAACTATCAGCTCGGTCCCAGTTTGCGCAAGAGTGGGTATTTATCTGATTGGTCAATATTTTAAAAAGGAACCAATCAGCGATCTTCTCAGCCCCAGTATGCGCAAGAGTGGGTACTTATCTGATTGGTCAGTTTTTTTTTAAAGGAACCAATCAATTATCAGCTCGATGCTAGTGTGCGCAAAAGTGGGTTTTATCTGCTTGGTGATTAGTCAGTTTTTTTAAAGGAACCAATCAACGATCAGTTTGGCCTGAATATGCGTATGTTTGCGTGCTTACCTGATTGGTGATTGGTCAGTTTTTAAATCGCCTTTGTGAATAGGAAGAAAGTGTTTGCATAGACGAGGAACTTTTGTCATCCAAGAATGAAATGTCTCAGACTCTATAGACTTATTTAATTTGATTGTATTCTGAATTTTTTAATTTATACAATATTCTATTACTACTATGAGAATAACCCAGAAAGGGAGTGCTTTCGCTTAAACTTCATTCGAAAAATGCCATAATAAACCTTAAGTAAGTACTTGGTTAAGGCCGCGGGTTCACGATGGATGCAGGCCACTTATGACCGAAGCATCTGGAAATCTATGAGGGAGGCTTATGTCCAGCAGTGGACTTCTTACAGCTGAAATGATGAAGTACTTAAGTGTGTACTAAGTAGTACACATAACTAATGAAGTTTGCGATGTATAAAGTTAATAATAGGAACGTGGGTTCTCAAGTGACATGTATAGTCAGCAAAGCATTGTCAGTCTACTATGATGTTCGGGCCACATTGCCAGGAAATGCCATTAATTATCGTTGAACGTTGGTGTAGCCACTCCATTTACGCGTTAAAATTATTGCAACAATTATTGCTATGATAGGCATTGACGTTTCCCGTTACTGTGGCCAGAACATGACAATTATCTAAGACGGTACAGTCAGCAATGGTCTTAGGGTAATAGGATCAAATTTTAATGTTTTAATTTGGTCATTAAAGGTTCAGTAATTGATAGTTATTCTGCATGATATTACTGAAGCAAATTGAGCTAATCAAAACCTGTATTTATTCTGACTTTAAATGTTTGTTTCTGGCCTTATAAATAAACGTGGAGTAAGATCGGAGTAGTGAGAAAATGCTTTGTCTTTCCGTGACAAAAACTTTCAAAGTTGATAGATAGAACAGACAAAAAGTGGTACTCCGACGACCTTACTACATTTTATTTATAAGGCCATAGTCTTTAAATTAATATGTATGAATTATTTACTAAAAAAAAGGTTTTATAACCAATGTACTATTAAGTATGGTCTATTACCCATACCACAAGCCTAGTTGCTTAGAGCCTAAATTGATTTGTGCACAACTTCCTGTAATATTTGTTTATTAAATTGATGCCAAAGTGTGTTTTTGGTGATTTCTGAAAAAAGTCGTCTGACTAAAAATTTCCTCGTCTGTGCAACCCTTCGCAATCTTTTAATTTAAATCGTTGGATGTGTAAAGTAATCCTATTTGGTAACGAAAATTATAATAAAGTTATAAGAGTTTAATAATAATTGTAGGGTAGGACATTATATCGAAATAACAAAATAAAGCAATAATAATGAATTATGTATGAACTTCTTCGGTTATTTATTTATTTATCTACACTTATGTTATAAACCTTTTATAATGCGTTGAAAAACCGCTAATTACGACTTACATTAAACTAAACTTGAAGAACATATTATTTGGTAATGTTATTTCTATTAAAGAATCGAATTAAATGTTTGTGTCGACAATTTGTTGATAAAAAATGAATTTGTATTTGTTGTCAAATTGTTTGATATTGAATTTGCCTTGGCACTTTGGTTTTGTTTATTATAACACTCGTGTAGATAAATGAGTGGTATGTAACTGTTCCTAATTAGAATTATGACAGTCGCTTAAAATTATATTTTTAACAGTTTTTTTTTTCAATTATTTTTGATATGTCACTTTTATATAATAATATGCATGTTTCAGGCCTTATATTATAATAGTTATTATAACATAACTAAGTACAGTCAGCAACCTAAGCGGATGTCCACCGTAGAGTTTAAAAGCTTTTAAGTATAATATACTTATAAATATGATATTTTTGAGGCCTCCTGTAGGTGAATACAATCTGATAAATTGTCTTTTGTTTCTACTTTGATCGTCTTTTGTTCCTGCTTCGATCGTCTTTTATTTGTGTTTTGATCGTCTTTTGTTTCTGTATTGATCATCTTTTGTTTGTGTTTCGATCGTCTTTAGTTTGCGTTTCCATCGTCTTTTGTTTCTGTATCGATCGATTATGTCCTTTCTTTTAAATTTAATCGTTGTATAGGTGCAAAAGTTAGTTCATGAAATTAAAACAAGAGATTCGGTTTGGCACCTAGGCGTAAAACTGAATCTCCACAAAAGATTGTCAATTTTAAAACTACGGTGAACATGTACTTTTAGTGTCAAGCTGTGGGAAGCTTTATTTCTTTTTAAAAAGGAAGAAATTATTAATTTGACGCTTTCGTTCCCGTTTTAAAGGATTATATATGTACATAAAGATCTGTAATGCATTAAACGATTTAAATTTATATAATTTGTAAAGTTTGCTTATAAATTGTTAGGTATATTTATTTACAAACTTACGAATACCTACCTACCTATTATATTATGTAATGAATATCGCAACATGTTGCCGTAGGCACCATTGTAATGAACATAATGAAATAAATAATGATAAAATGATCTTGACTTTTCTTTCGGCTTTTGCGATGTTGTATTGAAATTAAACTCATTTTTAGTCTTAACTCATTTCGAAAAGGTAAAAAAAGGAACCCTTATAAGACCAATTTGTTGTCTGTCCGCCCGTCCGCCTGTCCGTCCGTTCGCCTGTCCGTCCGTCCGCCTGTCTGTCCGTTCGCCTGTCCGTCCGTCTGGCAAGACCCGTTATCTCGGGAACGTGCGGAGGTTGAGTTGAGCTGAGTACCTACTGAGGTCCTACCACGAAATTTGGCAAAAAGCAAGCAAGGTCTTGTAACACAAATGAAGCAAAAAATAAAAAAAAATTAAAATTAAAATATCCTAACCATACAAAACTATAAACCAGTGTAAGTAGGCCTCTAGTTTGAATATAAACCAGTGTAAGTAGGCCTCTAGTTTGAATAAGCACTCTTACAATAGAAGGGTATTTAATTTCTGGTCATCGATTACAGTCATATATGTACGAAATCCTCGGCACGTGAGTTCGACTCGCACTTGTCCGGTTTTTAAGCTATTGCATAGCTTTTATCGCGGGCTTTGAGCTTTGAGTGAAGAAATTTCGTAACGAAAAAAACCTAACACCCTCCACTCCGCCTACCATGGCAACGTGGTACAAAATAAATATAGGTAAATAATTATAATTGCATAAGTTGATAAAAAATGCTATGCAAGCTTTACCGCGGCAGTCCCCGAGTGCCACACGTTTTTTTTCGTTTTGAATCACGTTGCTTTTATTATTATAGTTATTAAACATTTTTCAACGCCCGACGACGTTTCGAGGTCTTTCCAGACCATTTGTTCACAGGTAGACTGAGATGTTCAAACCGAATTTTTTTATAGAATTTAGCGTTTTCTTCTACGAAAAATCACACACTACGAATTATGCACACTACGAATTATGCAGAGAAACTTTGAACTGAATGTATGAAGTTAATCTTCTTCACAAAATCTTAAGTAGGGCAATTTCTCTCGAGCTTTAAATCAATTTTTGCTGGACTCGTGATGGCAAGAGTTATCCGTTGGCGATATTCCAACGTTCCCAACCTAGGTACCTAACTAGTTCAGATTCTAAAATGCAGTTCTATTAGGCCGAGAACGAGATGTGCCCTCGAGAATACTCAAAATCACACGAACCGAAATAAACTAAGATGCCTCCTAGGAAATATTCCAGACGTATTTTAGAGTTTACAAGACAGTCTTGGAAATCTACATTGTTTCTAATTAGGTTCAGCAATTGTTGGTAATTTTGCAAGAAAGCACTAGCACATATCAAAAGCTTTAGCGAATCTGAAAATTCCAAAAAATATTAAACTGTTTTCGGGAAAAAGCACAGTAGGTATGTGTAGATGACGTTATTTTATAACGTCATCTACATATACCTACTGTGCCACCACAGAGTGAGTGCCACCGACTTATCTGTTATGTAATCTGAAGTCGGGCGCCAAACTACAATCTGGACACAACCAATAAAACTACCCGACTTCATATTACATAACAGATAAGTCGGTGCCACTGTATGTAGGTGAGGGTATTTTATGCTTTTCTATATATTATACTTGGTGTAGACTTGCACAGCACCTATACCATCCTCTCAGCTTAATTGCCCCAGGTGAAACAACTGGTCAATAAGTCTAGATCTAACTAGGTAAGGCTTTATTACAAAATCAGATACACTGCCTGTTGGCATTGACTTGCATGATATGGGCAATAATGACTAGCCTATTGTTGCAACCCTAAATAACTTAGGGATTTTATTAGATCCTGGGCTTATGAGAGGGATGTGACCAGTAACATCACTCATAAGTATGAGGCTGGCAGCGTCTTGCAGTGGCTCATCTGGAGATAATAGTAAGTAAACAAATTATTTAGCAATGTGGGGACGAAATCTTCCCCAATATCTACGTCAGACGAGGAACGCAATCAGAATCTCATTAGCTTTACCTACATGTAGTTATTATCGCGATGCATGCACGTTATCGTACGAGTAAGTACATCACAGCTGGGTGTAAGCCAAGATTGTCTTGAAAACATGGATGAAGCTTTCGTAAGCTAGGGCTGAGGTCGCGAGATTATGCACCATTTATACAGTCCTCCATCACAAAGCTAATTCAGTAAGGCAAGGCACTCTATTTATTCTTCGAAAACGGTTTTTTTTTTAATTTCACAAATGTGACTAATACTTTTGAAGTGCAAGTGATTTGTTTCAAAATAACCTAACCAACGATTGCTGAACCGTTTACGACAAAAATTTGACTGAACTGAGGCATAGTTCAGACATTTTAGTTATAGAATCCTACGTCACCAGGAATTCTGAGAAATGAATGACGAGCCTTTTTTATTGGCCTGTCAGATTGCTGACCAGGCTTTGCGGAATGGCTTGAAAAAAGTTTCTGTGGGAATGGTCGATTAGGAGGTTTACATTACCCACTATATTGTAAAGTTTGTGGATGTCCGTTGGATTAAGCACTCAGTTATCTCCACACGGATCCATGTAGTGGTGCCAAAGAATCAATCGCTTGGTAGGTCTTCTTGGGCTTGGAATCTTCGACCAGGTTTGTTGTTGTCATCTTCCGTAACACCATATCTGCAGGAAAATCGTTCGAAACTTCGTCCATCCGTCCTATGGGTGTTACATCATCGACAAGATTTCAACATTGGCTAGTGAGATATTATATTTGTCATAAATACTCACGTACCTAGCTATAACCTCTATAAAAAAACGGGTTACACTCCGCGGAGTGCCGACAGAAGTGAAAACTTATCGCAGCTATAGTATATAGTATGTGTGTGTATAGCAGACCGTTCTGCGGTCTGCTATATGTACCTACTTGCATATATGCACACACTATAGCTGCGTCTTGGTAACGGTGTCGGGAGTCTAGAGATTTTATCTCATCTAAAAATATGCGTACCGCGCTAAAAGAAGTTTACAATTCAAAAACAAGTAAGTAGAAGGAAGGTACACAAAGTTAAATCCTGGAAACCGTCCCGAATAAGTGGGTGGGTATCTACCTAACCCAAAGCACCCCAAAATAAACCCAGTTAGTTCCATAAGATTATGATTCGATAACACAACATTGTTTATCATTATCAAGATGAATAACTACATTAATCACAGGACGATATTTGTGTCGTTCGTTAGTTACGCGCCGGCTAATTGCCGCGTCCCCGGACCAGTTTTTGTTCATAAATTATAATAGTCGACAAGTTATTGGCGAAAGCGACTTGAATTTCCTGATGAAACAAAAGTTACACTTCCTTACTACGTAGGTAAGTAGGTATATAAAAAAACGGGGCAAGTGCGACACTCGCGCATAAAGGGTTCCGTACCACTATCACAATTGGATACGGAACCCTAAAATGGTTTACAACAACCAATTTTTAAATTTTATAGGAAAATATGAAATATTTATCTTCGATTCTTACTCCCATCAAACGACCGAATCACTCAAAAAAAAAAACCTTGGCACAAAGAAAATCTGAAACATAGAAGAAACTCTTTGGTAGTAAGGCAGACTGGTATATTTGACAGATAGGGCAGCCATTTTGAATTCCATGACCAACTCGATTTGTCCTCCTGTCCCTGTTCCTGTCCTGACTCCTTGTTATTTTTGAAACACGTTTGTTGGATGGGAGCCCCTTTTAAATAATTGTTTTATTTTGTTTTTAGTATTTGTTGTTGTAGCGGCAACCGAAATACATCTTCTGTGAAAATTTCAACCGTCTAGCTATTACGGTTCATGAGATACAGCCTGGTGACAGACGGACGGACAGACGGACAGACGGACAGACGGACAGACAGACAGCGAAGTCTCAGTAATAGGGTCCCATTTTTACCTTTAGGTACGGAACCCTAAAAACGACCCGTAGGTACATACAATGAATGAACAGTCAGGGACCGTACGAAGCATAGCACGGGCACTTCGTTGCGCGATTAATGGAACTAAAAAACCCGGTAAGTGCGAAACTCGCGCACGAAGGGTTCCGTACCACTATCACAATTGGGTACCGAACCCTAAAATCGTTCACCAATTTTAAAATTTGATAGGTAAATGTGACATATTTAGCTTCGATTCTCACTTCCATCATACGACCACACCACGAAAAAAAAATGAAAAAAAAAAAAAAAACTTTGGCACAAAGACAATCTGAAACTTATAATTAAGAAACTCTTTGGTAAGTGAAGGCAGACTGGTATATTTGACAGATAAGGCAGCCATTTTGAATTTCATGACCTACTCGATTCGATGTTTTTGAAACACGTTTGTTGTATGGGAGCCCCCCTTAAATATTTGTTTTAATTTGTTTTTAGTATTTGTTGTTGTAGCGGCAACCGAAATACATCTTCTGTGAAAATTTCAACCGTCTAGCTATTACGGTTCATGAGATACAGCCTGGTGACAGACGGACAGACGGACAGACGGACAGACGGACAGACGGACAGACGGACAGACGGACAGACGGACAGACGGACAGACGGACAGACGGACAGACGGACAGACGGACAGACGGACAGACGGACAGACGGACAGACGGACAGACGGACAGACGGACAGACGGACAGACGGACAGACGGACAGACGGACAGACGGACAGACGGACAGACGGACAGACGGACAGACGGACAGACGGACAGACGGACAGACGGACAGACGGACAGACGGACAGACGGACAGACGGACAGACGGACAGACGGACAGACGGACAGACGGACAGACGGACAGACGGACAGACGGACAGACGGACAGACGGACAGACGGACAGACGGACAGACGGACAGACGGACAGACGGACAGACGGACAGACGGACAGACGGACAGACGGACAGACGGACAGACGGACAGACGGACAGACGGACAGACGGACAGACGGACAGACGGACAGACGGACAGACGGACAGACGGACAGACGGACAGACGGACAGACGGACAGACGGACAGACGGACAGACGGACAGACGGACAGACGGGCAGACGGGCAGACGGACAGACGGACAGACGGACAGACGGACAGACGGACAGACGGACAGACGGACAGACGGACAGACGGACAGACGGACAGACGGACAGACGGACAGACGGACAGACGGACAGACGGACAGACGGACAGACGGACAGACGGACAGACGGACAGACGGACAGACGGACAGACGGACAGACGGACGGACGGACGGACAGACAGCGAAGTCTCAGTAATAGGGTCCCGTTTTTACCCTTTTGGTACGGAACCCTAAAAAGAAGAAGATCAAAACACAAACAAAATAAGATTTAAATCAAATACTCGCTCCTGCACCCAAAACGCTCCCGGGTTCGAGCATTTTCTTTTAACACCCATTTGTCTCTAAATAAGTGTTTTGACATTTAAAAAAGTAGTAAGAAAAAAGTAGTATCCCTTTTTAGAGAAAATGAGCAAAATCGCTGTTCATACCTTATATCATTACATTACAAGTAAGAATAAATTCGCTATCTCTCATCAATTAATCCTATGAAAGAATGTCGGTGTCGTGTAGCCAACGCGAGGCCATTTGTTTCGTTCAACAGTAGCCTTAGCCGGATAACCGGGACTTTCTCAAGAATAAATTAGTTAATGAACCAACAGAATATCACTTCAGCGGTTATTTGATAATACGAACTCGTACCTACTGCTATTTATTCTAGCTCCCCTGTTGAGGAAAACATTTTGCTCGATATTTTTAAAAGCAATCGAGTAGTTTCTTAAAAAATATGTCTACCCCTAGCGGTCTGAAACTTTAAAACTCAAGAGCGGTGTTAGTCTAGTGGAACAAACCTCAACTTTCATTCCGAATGTCGTAGTTTCGAATCCCGGCTGACCGCGCACTAAAAAAATATGTGCGCTGTTAACATCGCTCTTATGGTGAGGGAAAACATCGTAAAAGAACGCACGGCTTGAAGTCACGCAAAAAGGCCCAGTTAGGGCTAGTTGCAAGCAGTAAAAACTTAGCTAAGAACATACCCTGGAATGAGACCTATAGGTACAACGTAAATCTCTAGCATCTGTCACATCTCTCACCCCAAATGCATAATACTGTCTCCGTGGCAGTCAACATACAACGAGGGCTTAATAGCCGTGTCGCCCAGCATAGAATAGAGCTACTCCATCTCTTCCTGCGGGTGTCGTAAAAGGCAACTAAGGTCGGTCTATTCTGTGGGAGACTAGTACCTAAGTACCTAGTACCTTCCTAGTACCAGGAGGGGTACTTTAATTCTACGAACGTAAGTACGAATGAAGGAAAGAAAATATGTCATCAGTCCTTCAATGTCTGAAATGGCCGAAAAAAACGGACAGATGGATGACAGATTTTTTTCTGGAATTATCGTTCGTTTTATCGTTCGTAGAATTAAAGTAGAGGTCTAGGTCGATAGAATAGTAATTGTCATATTTGACGTGTATTTGACACATTTGTCTACCAATGGGGTGCCACGCGCAAAGCTGTTTGCAGAGGCGCTGGCATCGGATGATCTTTTTTTTTTTTCGATGATGGTCCTCCACCAATGGAAACGCCGAGTTTTTTTTTAATTCTTTCCGTCTCAGACCGATATGGCCAATTTGGCGCCGAGAGTTGTAAAAAACACATGTTTGACAGTTCTTAATTCAAACCTAAAATTAATCGACTCGCGCCCTCTGCCGGGATAAAAAGTTAGTGTTCCTCGTAATTGAACTTGGTACCCTGGAGCGGTATTACATCGCCTACGGCTACAGGTAGATCAAAAGGAAACTTCTAGGTCAGCGGCTCTCAAACTTCTTTGGTGACGGAATCCTTCGGTAAGTGAAATATTTGACGGAGCCTCAAAATAAATAAAAACTAGTTTATGGAAACTTTCCTTTATTTATGGAATACAAAACGTTTGCATTTTTTCTTACTTCGATAGGTACAATAAGTGAGAAAACTAAAGTTTTAAAAATAAATGGCACTCGGGGACTGACGCGGTAAAGCGGCAGTCCCCGAGTGCATAGTATTTTTTTCCATAGGCTACATGGTAGGCGGAGTGGGGGGTGTTAGATTTTATTTTCGTTACGGAATTTCTTTCCCACCGAGCTCAAAGCCCGCGATAAAAGCTATGCAATAGCTGAAAAACATTTTTGTAACATATTCTGATAGGTACTTTATCCAATATCAGAAACTTCGCAAATCGCAAATGAAATATTTCGTACTGCCACCGAGTAAAACCATTTTTTCATTGATTTTTTCCATCGTCTGTTTCCTTGTACAATGTACAATCACGAAACTCCGACAGAGGCTTTACAGAGCCCTAAGGCTCCGCGGAGCACACTTTGAGTATGACTGATCAAGGTTTTTATTTCAACAGTTCAACGACTTTGCAACCTATGACAAAAACTTTCCATTACGAACGTATTTTATTAAAATGTATATTTCGATCGACTTTTGTTTCCATTTCGATCGTCTTCTACACTACCTACACTTCTACACTATCTACAACACTAATATTATAAAGAGGAAAGATTTGTATTTTGTATGTTTGTGTGTATGTATATTTGTAATGAACAAACTCAAAAACTACATGTTTGTGAACTTAGCACAGCATTGTTCAGCATATCAAAAAATAATGTGAGTTCTATTAGCATGCAGTCGAGTTCTATAGTTCCTGATACTTTTTATAAATAGTTCTGGCTCTATTGGCTTAAATTTTTTTTTTTTTAATGATGTGCTAACTTCTCGGTATTTTTCAGCACATCACAAAATTATTTGATTTTTATTTGAATAGAGCTTAGTTCTACAGTTCCTGATACTTTTTAGAAATAGTTCTGGGGTTTTTCGTCAAAAAAATCAAATATAAAAATTCGACAGTCATTTTGTCCAGCAAATCTGAATAGTCGATAAATACTATTGTCGTCGTTCCATGTGCTGGCAGAGGCTTGAACTCACGCTGTTTTACTAAATTCGGGATAGCACTTCGACTTACAAATCGATTCCAGTCCGGAACTCACATTTTAACGCCAGCACAGCATACCAAATCATCAAAGTAGACAAAAAAAAGTCATTCTGCCAAATATTGACAAAATGCCATTGTTTTCGTTCCAAAATTGCAGAGGGGCTAGAACTCATGCGATTTAAACAGATCTTGGACTTTACTTCGACTTACATATCGATTCTAGTCCGGAACTCACATTTTACTGCCAGCACAGCATACCAAATCATCAAAGTAGACGAAAAAAAAGGGATTCTGCCAAATTCAAGTATTGACAAAATGCCATTGTTTTCGTTCCAAAATTGCAGAGGGGCTAGAACTCATGCGATTTAAGCAGATCTTGGATTTGACTTCGACTTACAAATCGATTCCAGTCCGGAACTCACATTTTACAGCCAGCACAGCATACCAAATCATCAAAGTAGACGAAAAAAAAGGAATTCTGCCAAATTCGAGTATTGAAAAAATGCTATTATTTTCGTTCCAAAATTGCAGAGGGGCTAGAACTCATGCGATTTAAGCAGATCTTGGACTTTACTTCGACTTACAAATCGATTCCAGTCCGGAACTCACATTTTACTGCCAGCACAGCATACCAAATCATCAAAGTAGACGAAAAAAAAGGGATTCTGCCAAATTCGAGTATTGAAAAAATGCTATTGTTTTCGTTCCAAAATTGCGGAGGGGCTAGAACTCATGCGATTTAAGCAGATCTTGGACTTTACTTCGACTTACAAATCGATTCCAGTCCGGAACTCACATTTTACTGCCAGCACAGCATACCAAATCATCAAAGTAGACGAAAAAAAAGGGATTCTGCCAAATTCAAATATTGAAAAAATGCTATTGTTTTCGTTCCAAAATTGCAGAGGGGCTAGAACTCATGCGATTTAAGCAGATCTTGGACTTTACTTCGACTTACAAATCGATTCCAGTCCGGAACTCACATTTTACTGCCAGCACAGCATACGAAATCATCAAAGTAGACGAAAAAAAAAGGGATTCTGCCAAATTCAAATATTGAAAAAATGCTATTGTTTTCGTTCCAAAATTGCAGAGGGGCTAGAACTCATGCGATTTAAGCAGATCTTGGACTTTACTTCGACTTACAAATCGATTCCAGTCCGGAACTCACATTTTACTGCCAGCACAGCATACGAAATCATCAAAGTAGACTAAAAAAAAAGGGATTCTGCCAAATTCAAATATTGAAAAAATGCTATTATTTTCGTTCCAAAATTGCAGAGGGGCTAGAACTCATGCGATTTAAGCAGATCTTGGACTTTACTTCGACTTACAAATCGATTCCAGTCCGGAACTCACATTTTACTGCCAGCACAGCATACGAAATCATCAAAGTAGACGAAAAAAAAGGGATTCTGCCAAATTCGAGTATTGAAAAAATGCTATTGTTTTCGTTCCAAAATTGCGGAGGGGCTAGAACTCATGCGATTTAAGCAGATCTTGGACTTTACTTCGACTTACAAATCGATTCCAGTCCGGAACTCACATTTTACTGCCAGCACAGCATACCAAATCATCAAAGTAGACGAAAAAAAAAAAGGGATTCTGCCAAATTCAAATATTGAAAAAATGCTATTGTTTTCGTTCCAAAATTGCAGAGGGGCTAGAACTCATGCGATTTAAGCAGATCTTGGACTTTACTTCGACTTACAAATCGATTCCAGTCCGGAACTCACATTTTACTGCCAGCACAGCATACGAAATCATCAAAGTAGACGAAAAAAAGGGATTCTGCCAAATTCGAGTATTGAAAAAATGCTATTGTTTTCGTTCCAAAATTGCGGAGGGGCTAGAACTCATGCGATTTAAGCAGATCTTGGACTTAACTTCGACTTACAAATCGATTCCAGTCCGGAACTCACATTTTACTGCCAGCACAGCATACCAAATCATCAAAGTAGACGAAAAAAAAAAGGGATTCTGCCAAATTCAAATATTGAAAAAATGCTATTGTTTTCGTTCCAAAATTGCAGAGGGGCTAGAACTCATGCGATTTAAGCAGATCTTGGACTTTACTTCGACTTACAAATCGATTCCAGTCCGGAACTCACATTTTACTGCCAGCACAGCATACGAAATCATCAAAGTAGACGAAAAAAAAAGGGATTCTGCCAAATTCAAATATTGAAAAAATGCTATTGTTTTCGTTCCAAAATTGCAGAGGGGCTAGAACTCATGCGATTTAAGCAGATCTTGGACTTTACTTCGACTTACAAATCGATTCCAGTCCGGAACTCACATTTTACTGCCAGCACAGCATACGAAATCATCAAAGTAGACGAAAAAAAAAGGGATTCTGCCAAATTCAAATATTGAAAAAATGCTATTGTTTTCGTTCCAAAATTGCAGAGGGGCTAGAACTCATGCGATTTAAGCAGATCTTGGACTTTACTTCGACTTACAAATCGATTCCAGTCCGGAACTCACATTTTACTGCCAGCACAGCATACGAAATCATCAAAGTAGACTAAAAAAAAAGGGATTCTGCCAAATTCAAATATTGAAAAAATGCTATTGTTTTCGTTCCAAAATTGCAGAGGGGCTAGAACTCATGCGATTTAAGCAGATCTTGGATTTGACTTCGACTTACAAATCGATTCCAGTCCGGAACTCACATTTTACAGCCAGCACAGCATACCAAATCATCAAAGTAGACGAAAAAAGGGATTCTGCCAAATTCGAGTATTGAAAAAATGCTATTGTTTTCGTTCCAAAATTGCGGAGGGGCTAGAACTTATGCGATTTAAGCAGATCTTGGACTTTACTTCGACTTACAAATCGATTCCAGTCCGGAACTCACATTTTACTGCCAGCACAGCATACCAAATCATCAAAGTAGACGAAAAAAAAGGGATTCTGCCAAATTCAAATATTGAAAAAATGCTATTGTTTTCGTTCCAAAATTGCAGAGGGGCTAGAACTCATGCGATTTAAGCAGATCTTGGACTTTACTTCGACTTACATATCGATTCCAGTCCGGAACTCACATTTTACTGCCAGCACAGCATACCAAATCATCAAAGTAGACGAAAAAAAAAGGGATTCTGCCAAATTCAAATATTGAAAAAATGCTATTGTTTTCGTTCCAAAATTGCAGAGGGGCTAGAACTCATGCGATTTAAGCAGATCTTGGACTTTACTTCGACTTACATATCGATTCCAGTCCGGAACTCACATTTTACAGCCAGCACAGCATACCAAATCATCAAAGTAGACGAAAAAAAAGGGATTCTGCCAAATTCGAGTATTGAAAAAATGCTATTATTTTCGTTCCAAAATTGCAGAGGGGCTAGAACTCATGCGATTTAAGCAGATCTTGGACTTTACTTCGACTTACAAATCGATTCCAGTCCGGAACTCACATTTTACTGCCAGCACAGCATACCAAATCATCAAAGTAGACGAAAAAAAAGGGATTTTGCCAAATTCGAGTATTGAAAAAATGCTATTGTTTTCGTTCCAAAATTGCGGAGGGGCTAGAACTCATGCGATTTAAGCAGATCTTGGACTTTACTTCGACTTACAAATCGATTCCAGTCCGGAACTCACATTTTACTGCCAGCACAGCATACCAAATCATCAAAGTAGACGAAAAAAAAAAGGGATTCTGCCAAATTCAAATATTGAAAAAATGCTATTGTTTTCGTTCCAAAATTGCAGAGGGGCTAGAACTCATGCGATTTAAGCAGATCTTGGACTTTACTTCGACTTACAAATCGATTCCAGTCCGGAACTCACATTTTACTGCCAGCACAGCATACCAAATCATCAAAGTAGACGAAAAAAAAGGGATTCTGCCAAATTCAAATATTGAAAAAATGCTATTGTTTTCGTTCCAAAATTGCAGAGGGGCTAGAACTCATGCGATTTAAGCAGATCTTGGACTTTACTTCGACTTACAAATCGATTCCAGTCCGGAACTCACATTTTACTGCCAGCACAGCATACCAAATCATCAAAGTAGACGAAAAAAAAAAGGGATTCTGCCAAATTCAAATATTGAAAAAATGCTATTGTTTTCGTTCCAAAATTGCAGAGGGGCTAGAACTCATGCGATTTAAGCAGATCTTGGACTTTACTTCGACTTACAAATCGATTCCAGTCCGGAACTCACATTTTACTGCCAGCACAGCATACGAAATCATCAAAGTAGACGAAAAAA
Organism: Idaea biselata; assembly: GCA_958496205.1. Taxonomy (NCBI): domain Eukaryota; kingdom Metazoa; phylum Arthropoda; class Insecta; order Lepidoptera; family Geometridae; genus Idaea; species Idaea biselata. The sequence continues at coordinate 15,451 of CAUEGO010000303.1, forward strand.
AAAGGGATTCTGCCAAATTCAAATATTAAAAAAATGCTATTGTTTTCGTTCCAAAATTGCAGAGGGGCTAGAACTCATGCGATTTAAACGAATCTTGGACTTTACTTCGACATACATATCGATTCCAGTCCGGAACTCACATTTTACTGCCAGCACAGCATACCAAATCATCAAAGTAGACGAAAAAAAAAGGGATTCTGCCAAATTCAAATATTGAAAAAATGCTATTGTTTTCGTTCCAAAATTGCAGAGGGGCTAGAACTCATGCGATCTAAGCAGATCTTGGACTTTACTTCGACTTACAAATCGATTCCAGTCCGGAACTCACATTTTACTGCCAGCACAGCATACCAAATCATCAAAGTAGACGAAAAAAAAAGGGATTCTGCCAAATTCGAGTATTGAAAACATGCTATTGTTTTCGTTCCAAAATTGCGGAGGGGCTAGAACTCATGCGATTTAAGCAGATCTTGGACTTTACTTCGACTTACAAATCGATTCCAGTCCGGAACTCACATTTTACTGCCAGCACAGCA
>CAUEGO010000304.1:0-42500 GCA_958496205.1 Idaea biselata
TGGCTAAAATTCTGAAGAATTTACTGATAACGCCATCTACATAGTTAAACCAAAGCTATTTTAATAAACTACTCGACAGTAGATGGCGCTGTTACCAATAATAGACCAACTATGTTGAGGCAATGAAACTACAGAGTTACTTCCTAGCAACACCGGAATAAAAACTTTAAAACAAATTAATCATAATAGCAACAACGCTTTCGTTTCTCTTCCTAACATTTTTTTCGATGCCAAGTAACGCTCCACTCCACCGTTACTTTCTAAACATTATTACTAGCTGACCCGACAGACGTCCCTGCCCGGGCCCGTTAAATATATTAAGGATGTGGACAACCTTTATTACTAAGGGGTATAAAAAAAAATATTAGCCTCCATTGACCTACTCTGAATATGTGAGGAGTAAGCGAACAAAACGTCACTTTTCCACTTTTTTAATTTTAAATTTCTTTGTGGATTCGTGTTGGCTACCCTGAAATCTATCGTTATACGCAATAAAGTCTTAACAAAAAGCCATTTTTGTCAGCCAAAATTGTAACTCTGATATAGCTATTCCTTCAAAACGACACTATAGAACCACACAGTTTTGTTTAGTCTCTGTAAAATTTTAAAAAGTGGAAAAGAGAGTTTTTGTTTGCTTGCTCCTCATGTATACCTATTTACTATAAAATTTCATAAAAATCGGTCAAGCCGGAGGAAACTAACATTGGGACACGAGGTTTTTTTGCGCAACCTTTCAAACCCAAAAATTGTTGATCTGTTTACGAGTAAAATCTAACCAAGCTGCAGCAATGATGAGACGAGACGTCTCGACTAATTTATCTAGTGCCTGCTACATTTCTATTAGCAAGTCTTTAAATCTGTCAGGCGCTGGGATTAAAAGTAATACTTTCGCTGTATCATCGGGTTCGGCTTTTTATATGTTACAGTGAAGGTTACATACAGTACATTTCTTTTATAGCAGTGATTATTCCACTTGCAGAAGTAATAGATTCACCGGACAATCTGATGTCAGGATCGCGACTCATTTTGTTTTTTGACTTGGCCCCTGAAATAATATACATTGCACAAATAGGGTATTGATAAAAAACTTAGATCAAAAAATGTAAACAAAAATCTCTTTATTCGAAAGTGACAGCTCTTTCCAAACTTTTTTCCTTTAAAAATGACAGATCTTTGTTTACATTTTTGATTTAAGTTTCTGAAATAGAGTAATAGGTAGGTACTAGAGATGGGCCGACTAGTCGCCGACTAGTCGGGAAAGCCGACTAGTCGGCAGTTCAACCGACTAGCACTACTACGACGAACATCGAGCGCACGGCCGAGGACCTGCGCAAGGCGCACCCCGAGGTCGAGCAACAAGCCAACCAGTTCAAGGACAAGCTGCAGGCCGCCGTGCAGACTACCATCGCCGACTAGTCGGCAAATTATGCTGACTAGTCGTCAACTAACAATTATACAATAAAACCAATATTTATTTAATTAGTAGTACAGTTTAGAAGGTGGGTAGTCAGAAAAACGTTAACAAAACGCGTCATAGCTTACATACATCATCTAAACATCTAAAGTGTCATAACTATGCCTCAGCTCCATTTTTTTTCTAACTTTAATTTTTATTTCATCCTTTTTTTGGAAGTTTCGCTACAGTGCAAGACGCAGTGCAGGCAGTGCAGTGCAAGTGCCAACTTATCCAAAAATAGCAACAATCGCCGAGTGATCACGATTAACCCAAATATCTCGGAATTATGATGATCTGCATTGCCGATTAGTGGGCCGACTAGTCGGCAATTTCGGAACAGACTAGTCGGCTAGTCTGCTAGTCGGCAGAGCCCCTAGTCGGCCCATCTCTAGTAAGTACCTACATTCTGTACATTGATTGTACATTGCTTTTGTTACTTTACTATTTTCAGAGCGCCGCCCGCGCCTGTCGCCGCGCCGGTCGCCGCTCGTGTTGCTTTTTTTACCCGACTGCCAAAGGACGGTTTACAAAACATTTTTCAACATTAAAACCGAAAAAAATAGTTTAATTTAAATTAAGTACTACCACTTTAAAAGCATTAGCGAAACGTTACAGTTTCTAAAAAATGTTTTCTCGTATTCTTGAAAAACTCTAACAATGCTAAGGCATTGTTGAAACGTTTTAGTTATACAATACGTGGCCTTAACACTCGTTAATTTAGGCTTTTTTCTTGTAAGTACCTACCTACCTATTATAAAATCTATACTGACTGATGTTATAAATGCGAAAGTAACTCTGTCTGTCTGTTACCCTTAGGGTTGCCAACCGTACTATAATATACAGGGTGTTTCGACGAGGGGGTATTAAGCCGAAAGGGGGTTGTTCTAGGTCTAGGCGAACAACTTTTATTCTACGACTTTTGGAAATTCGAACTTTTTTTTCGAAAATTTTAAAGTAGTATCACTAAAAAAAACAGCTGATTTTGTAAAAAAAAGGCAATTAATGTTTAGATTGTAGTGGTCCAAACTAAATAAAAGGGCACCTTAAAGCCAATGACCTCAAACTCTAAAAAACAGCTGATTTTCATGCAAACTTAAAACTCAAAATTTTCGAAAACTACTTCGAATTTCCAAAACTTGTAGAACAAAAGTTGTTCTCCTAGACCTCTAGAACAATCCCCTTTCGGCTTAATACCCCCTCCTCGGAGCACCCTGTATAGTATTGCACTATATTTCAGCTCAGCCTACTATATACTTTTGAAAGCAGATATAGTACGCAAAAATACTATATTTCTGGTATAATTTGTAAAAAGTAGTTTCTTTTATAAATTCCACCCTCCTCTGCATTAACAAAGGACTGCTTTTTATGTAGAGGGATAAACAAAAAAGCTATAAAAACAGTGCTCATATTTTTTAATTAATTCAAGAAAGAAAGAGTGGTTGAATGTGCGAAAAATGCGTAAGTAAAAATATGCGATTTTGCAAAAAAAAAAGGTTAAGTTCGAAATACAATTTCTACAAAACACCGCGACATTTTTGTACTATATTTTTTACGGTCGTACTATGTTTTTTTGGCCATTAATACTATGTTTTTCGAAAAAACTGTTGGCAACCCTAGTTACGCTCGCTACTACACTAAACCGCTGAACTGATTTTAGGTAGCTGATAGAGTATGGACAAAGGTATATATTTCTTAAAAGGTACTCATACGAGTACTACGAAAAAAAACACGGGCGTAGTCTATGTTACACTAGTTTATTGATAATGGTGTGAGAGGTGGGGAGGGGGGAGGGGGGAGTGTTCACTGCTTGTTGGCGGCCTCGTGCAGATTCTTCTGCACGGTCTGGACCTGCTTCGTGAAGTCGTTGTAGGCGGACTGCAGCTGCGGGGCGAGCTTCTGTCCCGCTTGCTCCGCGTTCTCGGAGATCTCCTTGGCCAGTTTCTGCGTCTCGGCGACGGTGGTCTGCACGGCGGCCTGCAGCTTGTCCTTGAACTGGTTGGCTTGTTGCTCGACCTCGGGGTGCGCCTTGCGCAGGTCCTCGGCCGTGCGCTCGATGTTGGCGCGCGTCGCCTCCAGAGCCTCCTTCGCTTTACCGTTCGCGTCACTCAACTGCAACACACACAAACATATGTAGCTTAGATACATGCGCATACCTGCTCTATATAAGTTACCAGTTAGGGAACTTATATAGAGCAGGCAACCAAAAGGTCGAAATGTACTAGCAGCGCCCCGCGGTTTTACCCGCATAACTTCCGATCTCGTGGGAATATCGGGATCAAAGTAGCCTATAGCCTTCCTCAATAAATGGACTATCCAACACCGAAATAATTTTTCAAATCGGACCAGCGGTTCCTGAGATTAGCGCGTTCAAACAAACAAACTCTTCCGCTTTATAATAATAGAAGATAGAAGAAGATAGATAGAAGATAGAAATAGATAGATAGATAGATACTCTATGGACATCACACAGCGCACACACAATCTACTGCAATCTGCATTGCAGTCGGGTATTCGGCCGACGCACCACGAAGGTGGTCAATGGTCATACCACAATAATAATATTACCATGCCGATTTTTAAAGTCCAATTGTATTCGACAACGCTTGGTAGTTTTGCATGACATCACTAACACTTGAAATCCGTTTAATAAAATAGAAAAATACCAACAATTTGAAAAACGGTTTTGGAAAAACATCGATCTTATAAAGACGGCTAAGTAAACGTATTAGTCCCGTTCATTGAATTTTTCTGCCTGGTTAGGGTTACATAATTATCTAGTTGTATAAATAATTTTGAATGTAGGTACGTACAACATCGAGTCACGGATTGATCGGATAACATGCTGTACCTCCATGATCGTCATTTATAATGAAGTGCAACAACAGTGGCAAACAATAGTAATACAAATAAAATGATACTGACCGCTCCCTGGAGGCTGGCGGAGAGGGCGGAGAGCTGTTGTAGCACGGAGTCGGAGCTGTCCTTGAGGACCTTGTTGAACTCCTGCGTGTTCTTCGACGAGGTGAGGGAGGTCCACTGTTCGGAGATTGTCTTCTGGAACTCAGCGGCGTTCTTCTGGAGGTCTTCGAGCGGGGTGGCGGCGGGAGCGTCGCGGCGGACCATCGCGCTCTGGCTCTGTAATGTGGAGAGATGGTGTCAGCGTCCCGTCGTCGTCGTCAGACCAGACACAGGCAGGTCGGTCGGTACTCACCAGGGCCAGGCAGGCGAACAGGACGAGCAGTTTGTACATGATGCGGGTGGCGACGGGTAGCGAGTGACGACTGGTCGGGAGCGTCTGCAACAAAGCAGTGTGCCGGGATCAGAGCGAGCTCGGCTTATATACTGGGTGGCGCGATAACGGCGGGAGTCCCACTCGCCTCCCCCCGCTCTCCGTCCCCCGCCCCCCGCGAGCCCTGCACTGTTTACAAACACCCGCGTCCGGGTCCACGGGACGCTCACCGATAACCCCCATGCAGCGCGGACCTTCCGCAATTTACAAGCGCTCATCCATTGTTCACGTGCACCTTGCATTGGGTACCTCGCATTACCTCGCATCTGTCACGTCATTCAGTCAGACACTCGTAGGAGTATCTACCTACCGAATCTCGTCGTCGTCGGTCACGGACAATGCCCTACGGATGAAAAACATAATTAAGTAATCATAAGATATTTGGGGCAGAGCAGGCAGTTTCCTCGGTAGAGGTGTGAAGTGACGGTATGTATGCGATTGTGACCGCTACAGCGATAGCGCGGCCACGGCGCGGCTGCGAGCGACACATCACCCGGAGATAGCGCGTCCTCGACCTACGCACTACGCTTATCGAGAGCAAACATTTCGCGGTAATTTATTATATAAACATATCTTCGCTCTCTACTCACTTTTGATACGGACGCTATCAGCCTGTGTAAGTTGTATCATCCACCTCGGTCCGAAGATGACGACGTTCGACGATGGTAGTCACATACTTGGGTCTCACATCGCAACATGCAGGGGTTGTCGCTATCGAACGGAAAACTCAGCAGACGACATTGCAAGATTTAAGCAATTTTCGCTAGGAACACCGAAAATACCACGTTTCGTAGGTACTTAGAAAAAATCTAATTGAATCAATATCGAACAAAGAAGGTGCGGGTCTGTTTGGAGCTCAGGTAGACAGGAGGGCGGTGCCGATGTCGATGGTGGCAGGTACTCACGTGACGGTTACCTCGAGTTGTCTCTGCTACGGGCGGGCGACGACGAGCGGTCGCTGCGAGGGACTGTACCTACTGAAGTCCAGGCACCAAGCAGCAACCACTAGCTCGGAACGATCTATTCAATTGTCGACGATTGTTGTCCGAACGAGGCGCCTCATCCGTATTCACCGCGCGTCGTCTGCGTAGGTACCTACTGACTAGAGGACAATCACGATCAACCCGGAACCAGTCTGACTCCCTAAATCATTTGTAATTTATTGATTATTTGTCTACACAGTGTTGTGTTGCCGTTAACGATGTCTCTGAGATAGCACACTCGGCGAAGCCGACGTGTTGATGATCTCCAAGGTCTAACACACTCGCTTGTTGGGTCGTGTGTCGTGTGTGGCCCTCACGTAGGTACTTGACCTTGAATATCCATTTATTTATGTCTGTTGTTGTAGGTACGTACGTTGGAAGGAACATCTTACCTACTTGATTCATCTTTTAGAAAACATTACAACTACTTCGATGATGTAAAGGTAGAAGTGCTAAATATTGAAGTTTTTTTACATTAATTCCTACTTTAAGATAAGGTAGTGTCACAAATGTCAAAGTTAATGTGTTAGTAGGTACGTTCACTCTTCATGCAAAATTCTCTTTTTATTTTATAACTCCTTACTTTCAATATAACTACGGTCGATTCACCTAAAGTTTAAAACAACAGGTCGGTTCACATAAGTTGTTTAAACTAATGGATGAAATACCCAATGGACGACTCCATTAGGTACCTATTTCATCCATAAACCTAGCTACGGTTTATTGAACTACATTCAATTCATCTAAGGTTGATTGAAATACCGGCCAATTCACCTACTATCTTTATTTTAAGAGGGTGGGTACTGTTACCATTTCCAGACAAACATAATACCAAAATAAATTATGAAAAATTTAGTTTTCTTTTGAAAAATGTTTCTCCGTTTCATTTCATTTCGAATGAATATTTTGGAAAACCTTGTGGTGGGGGCCCTATAAAAATAAAATCTTAATCCAAATAATATCGATATTAAGGTAGAAAACTAAATTTTTCATAATTTATTTTGGTATTATGTTTGTATGGAAATGGTAATAGACTAGGAGGGGGAAGTTGGTCATCTTACCTCATTTGTACCAAGTGGAGACTTATATGGTGGAAAGAGTAGTAAAAATTATGCTAAAAAAAGTCGGTCAGCCTCGAGTCAGCCTGGGCCCGTCTGAACTCAGCCCGTTTTTAGGGGATCAACCGGGCCTGGGAACTTACCTCATCGAGTACCAAGTTGGGACTAATATGGTAGAAAGTAAACTCTTTCCACCATATAAGTCTCAATTTGGTACTAATGAGGTAAGATAACCAACTTCCCCCTCCTAATCTATAACAGTACCCACGTTCTTAACTCGCGTTTTTCTCGAACTTCGAAAAAACCAAGATCAAGAAATATGACATGTAGAGGGTAGAGGAGAAGCAACAAACGTACGTATACCTACATACTGACAGCAGAGACTTCTTCATTTATTTGCTCGCTTACTCGGTCAATTTAAATAAATAAGAGTCATTATGTCGTATAAAATGTTTACCCGAATAATGTAGGTAATCAGTTGGTTGGTTGGTTAGGTCACGCAGTCAATTACACACCTCGGACCGAAAATGATTGATGTCCGGTGTTCAAGTAGACATGGGTTCGGTTCCGGTCTCCGGTCCGGTGCGTGTCTGTGTGGGCGATGCTACCGACTTGCATCGGTCGGTGTCACGTGGACTCACATCCATCATAGCGGGTCCATCGTTGGACAGATGCGCGGCTCTCATAGAGGAGCAGTTCCACATAATAATATTAGGTACTAACTTATTCCGTTCAGTTCCACGATATCGCGCTACGATTATATACTACTTACCTACATTGTGATACAAGTGTGTAATTTTTAGGGTTCCGTAGCCAAATGGCAAAAAAAGGAACCCTTATAGATTCGTCATGTCTGTCTGTCGGTCTGTCCGTCCGTATGTCACAGCCACTTTTTTTCCGAAACTATAAGACCGTTCTGTTGAAACTTGGTAAGTAGATGTATTATGTGAACCGCATTAAGATTTTCACACAAACATAGAAAAAAAAAAAAAATTTTTAGGGTTCCCCATACTTAAAACTGAAACTCAAAAATTCACTTCCAAAGTGGTAAAATGTGCCCCCCCCCCCCCCTGTAACTTCTAAAATAAGAGAATGATAAAAGTAAAAAATATATATGATGTACATTACCATGCAAACTTCCAACGAAAATTGGTTTGCAGTTTTTTTTTACGTCATAAACCGTAAACCGCAATTTACCTTTCATTCAATTCAAAAATGTACGGAACCCTTCGTGCGCGAGTTCCACTCGCACTTGGCCGGTTTTTTCTATTACCGCTGAGGCGATTTATTAATATAACGGTAATCAACAATGCTCATGTGTATCATAGATACATACGACAACTTTCAACACTTTTATTCAGAAAAATAAACTAAGTAATAGGTAGATACATTTGGTACAAAAACAGACCGACGCGACATGACGAAACTATAAGAACATTAATCGTTGACTACGAAACCTTATAAACGGCTGAGAGCTATCATATTACACAAAATGTAAGGAATAAGGAAATAAAAATAAATGGACTTAAAAACTAAGAGTGTTTTTATTCTATTGATAAGTTAATTTATAAAAGTGAATCACAACCAGACCGGACTTTGTAAGACTCTTTCATCTACGATAGGTAAAAGTCAAGTAGGTACAGTACAACTTGAAGTAAATACGTAATACGTAGGCTAGGCGGCTAGCCACGGTAGGTTCTATCGAAGTAGTTTTCGAAAATTTTGAGTTTAAAGTGTGCATGAAAATCAGTTTTAGAGTTTTCAAACTCTAAAAATTTTTAGAGTTTGAGGTCATTGGCCTTAATGTGCCCTTTTATTTAGTTTGGACCACTACAATCTAAACATTAACTGCCTTTTTTTTTACAAAAACAGCTGTTTTTTTTAGTGATACAACTTTAAATTTTCGAAACAAAAGTTCGAATTTCCAAAAGTCGTAGAATAAAAGTTGTTCGCCCTTCGTCTAGAACAACCCCCTTTCGGCTTAATACCCCCTCGTCGAATCACCCTGTATAACAATACATTAAGGTTGTCACTGGAAGGGAGGTGCATGGAAAAGAAACTCATGCGCAACTACCTCTATCTACCTACCTAGGTACATGTCGGAGATTGATGTCGTCGGACTGTGCCCTCGCCCGCGCCGCGTCCTCGCCACCGCCACCGCCACCGCCTCGGTTATCGCTTATAAGGATGTTAGCTTACTAATTATCAATTATTAATTACTGATTGATTAGGTAAGTAACACATACATAGGTATTTAGTAGTTTTCCTACAGTCAGGACTAGGGTTGCCAACCGTAACGTAACTATACCTAGTATTGTACTATATTTTAGCTCTGCGTACTTTTGAAAGCACATAAAGCGTACAAACACACAAAAATACTGTATTTCTGGCATAAATTGAAAAAAAAAACTTTTATAAATTCCAGCCACATCTGTATTTACAAAAAAGTGTTTTTGATTATGAATAAAAGCAAGTCGTTGAAAGTGTCAAAAGTGGCCACATCAACTAACGTGTGTATCAGGATGGCGGGTGTGGTTAATGCCACCGCCACATCGTCGCCACGTCACTGCCACGTCCGCGCCTCTAGCCTCCTATAAGTATTTATTTTCTTAAGCTACCTACCTACATGCAATCTGAATATTGCATTGTAGTTTCCCTCCTGATGTACGTCCACCTTGCCGTGGTGGGGGGACTAAGTAGCTGGGCGGCGGGCAGTGAAGCTACGGGGCACACAAGGTTGGAAGTCGGGCTTGCCTGGCTTCTAACCCGTGAACCGGCATCAGCGGGGTCGGGGGTCCTTTTTCGCAAGGAAGGGACCACGTGGAAGACAACCACTATAAAAAATTACGAGGGGTGCTGGCTGGGCCGTCGTGCATGGTTATTGCCAGGGCCTGGCTGCCAACCGTAAGCCTGCGTCAGCGGGTCCGGGAGTCCTTTCGGCCGCGAGGAAGACAACCACTTCACCTCAGCCGTGAAAAAAAATCAGCTCAGTCCGTGGTGATGAACTTGGGGCTTTCGGACCCTCGGATTACCCCCGGCATTGAGAGTTTCGAGACGTTGGCGCGTCCGCGCCTCTTGGACAGGGATTGTCCTGCGGGATAGAGATGAGGCCGTCCGGGTTGGTGGATGTAGTTCGCGAGGAATTCCCACTGCCAATGACACTCGCGAAGCGAAGGACGCCGTGGGGATTTAGGTAAACCTATGCCAGAGAGCCCACACACAGGCCGCTTTCCCACGAGAGTCACCCGACGGTGCTTAAGGTGCATTATCTACGTAAAAAAAAGATTGCATGTAGTTTCACTGCCCAACAGCATTATAACAGATAATCAGATAACAGATAAACACATAGGATAAGCTTATTTTCTTCTTTTTTTTTTGAAGTCAGGATATTTTTGCTTATATTTTCGACAAATGCCTTTGCCTTTTGCTTTTGGCCTTTTACAAAAGCCTACCCCACCTACAAGTTACCTACCGCTGCGCAAACACTGTTCAACACTTAAACAGACTATGCCATGATTGTCTTCAGCTCAGCAACAGTACTTCCCTGGTCGTCCATTTAAGCGTAGATTTTTGCGAAGCGATAAGTAGGTGTTCGAAAAACGCTGACAAAGTCGCGGGCACAGCTAGTAATAATGTAATATAAAATTATACTACAATCTGTATACGGAAGGCTTCAAAATCAAAGTACTTACTTTGAAGACTTAAGGTGCGGAAACGAGTCGCTATAGGTCGTGGACTTAAATGGCAATAGTTTGGGAGCGTTTGGGGAATATTGATTTTCAAGCCTATGGGAGGGACATACCTATTGTCACGGAACGCTCCAAAATCAAAGTACTTACTTTAAAGACTTAACGTGCGGAAACGAGTCGCTATAGGTCGTGGACTTAAATGGCAATAGTTTGGGAGCATTTGGGGAATATTGATTTTTGGAGCCTATCGCGCTACTATTATCACGGAAGGCTTCAAAATCAAAGTACTTACTTTGAAGACTTAAGGTGCGGAAACGAGTCGCTATAGTTCGTGGACTTAAATGGCAATAGTTTGGGAGCGTTTGGGGAATATTGATTTTTGGAGCCTATCGCGCTACTATTATCACGGAAGGCTTCAAAATCAAAGTACTTACTTTGAAGACTTAAGGTGCGGAAACGAGTCGCTATAGGTCGTGGACTTAAATGGCAATAGTTTGGGAGCGTTTGGGGAATATTGATTTTTGGAGCCTATCGCGCTACTATTATCACGGAAGGCTTCAAAATCAAAGTACTTACTTTGAAGACTTAAGGTGCGGAAACGAGTCGCTATAGGTCGTGGACTTAAATGGCAATAGTTTGGGAGCGTTTGGGGAATATTGACTTTTGGAGCCTATCGCGCTACTATTATCACGGAAGGCGTCAAAATCAAAGTACTTACTTTGAAGACTTTTGGTGCGGAAACGAGTCGCTATAGGTCGTGGACTTAAATGGCAATAGTTTGGGAGCGTTTGGGGAATATTGATTTTTGGAGCCTATCGCGCTACTATTATCACGGAAGGCTTCAAAATCAAAGTACTTACTTTGAAGACTTAAGGTGCGGAAACGAGTCGCTATAGGTCGTGGACTTAAATGGCAATAGTTTGGGAGCGTTTGGGGAATATTGATTTTTGGAGCCTATCGCGCTACTATTATCACGGAAGGCTTCAAAATCAAAGTACTTACTTTGAAGACTTTTGGTGCGGAAACGAGTCGCTATAGGTCGTGGACTTAAATGGCAATAGTTTGGGAGCGTTTGGGGAATATTGATTTTTGGAGCCTATCGCGCTACTATTATCACGGAAGGCTTCAAAATCAAAGTACTTACTTTGAAGACTTAAGGTGCGAAAACGAGTCGCTATAGGTCGTGGACTTAAATGGCAATAGTTTGGGAGCGTTTGGGGAATATTGATTTTTGGAGCCTATCGCGCTACTATTATCACGGAAGGCTTCAAAATCAAAGTACTTACTTTGAAGACTTAAGGTGCGGAAACGAGTCGCTATAGGTCGTGGACTTAAATGGCAATAGTTTGGGAGCGTTTGGGGAATATTGATTTTTGGAGCCTATCGCGCTACTATTATCACGGAAGGCTTCAAAATCAAAGTAATATGAGAACACAGCGGAATTTATAAATAAATTAAAACTTACATTTAATACTGTCGTTGACTGGTTAGAAGCTCACAATCTAAACTATTCGAAAACGAAGATAATAGAGTTTCTACCTTATCAAAAATCTAGCTTAGACGTAAATTCACAAATAGGAATTAAACAAATAAATAAAGTTAATACATGTACTTTACTGGGCATAACAATTGACTCTAACTTAAATTGGAAAGCCCATATTGAAACCTTAAAATCTAAATTGTCAAGATTTTCTTACGCCCTGTATGAATTAAAATTAAGCACAAACAAGCAAACGGCTATAACAGCATATTACGCATACGCACACTCCTGGCTTAATTATGGTATCATCTTATGGGGAAATGGTACAGATGTGCAAGATGTACTGATAATGCAAAAAAAGCTCATACGTATTATCGTAAACATAGATAACTCTATCTCATGCAGACCACACTTCGCTGACCTACGAATTTTGACATTAACATGCATGTATATATTGGAACTATGTAAATTTATTAGAAAACATTCTTATATCTTTGATGAGGCAAAACCTAAAAGACTATTTGCCCCTAGGAAAAACCAAGAAAACCAATTTAAACTTCCTTTTAGTCGGCTACAGTTGTTTAGAAATAGTCCTTATGCTACCGCAATAAAAATATATAATAAACTACCAAATGACTTAAGAATGGAACTCGACACTAATAAATTTATTAATAAATTGAAATGCATGCTATATATTAAATGTTATTATAATCTTGACGAATACTATAGTGACAAATTTATATGACACACTTCTTAATTTTTAATATTTCTTATCTATGTAACTATGTAATCAAATCATAACTATTTAAGTTATCTATTTTGACATCTAACTTATCCACATAACCTTATTTAACAATCAATTAATATTAGCTTAATCAACTTAATTAAAATATGACATCTAACAAATGATCTGACATTCTTTCTAATTAATCAATTTTAAAAGCTCAAATTCAGTTGAAACAGGTATGCTGTTTATATTGGAAATGAAAATTCTGTTAAAAGACCGCTCCACGCTCATCCTCTAAAATACTAATATGACTACAATATTGTTTGCTAAGCCCTACGGGTATCATGTATGTACTTGATCCAATTATATTGTCATCTGTAATACTCATGAAAGCAATAAATAAATATGAATATGAATATGAATATGAGTACTTACTTTGAAGACTTAAGGTGCGGAAACGAGTCGCTATAGGTCGTGGACTTAAATGGCAATAGTTTATGAGCGTTTGGGGAATATTGATTTTTGGAGCCTATCGCGCTACTATTATCACGGAAGGCGTCAAAATCAAAGTACTTACTTTGAAGACTTTTGGTGCGGAAACGAGTCGCTATAGGTCGTGGACTTAAATGGCAATAGTTTGGGAGCGTTTGGGGAATATTGATTTTTGGAGCCTATCGCGCTACTATTATCACGGAAGGCTTCAAAATCAAAGTACTTACTTTGAAGACTTAAGGTGCGGAAACGAGTCGCTATAGGTCGTGGACTTAAATGGCAATAGTTTGGGAGCGTTTGGGGAATATTGATTTTTGGAGCCTATCGCGCTACTATTATCACGGAAGGCTTCAAAATCAAAGTAATATGAGAACACAGCGGAATTTATAAATAAATTAAAACTTACATTTAATACTGTCGTTGACTGGTTAGAAGCTCACAATCTAAACTATTCGAAAACGAAGATAATAGAGTTTCTACCTTATCAAAAATCTAGCTTAGACGTAAATTCACAAATAGGAATTAAACAAATAAATAAAGTTAATACATGTACTTTACTGGGCATAACAATTGACTCTAACTTAAATTGGAAAGCCCATATTGAAACCTTAAAATCTAAATTGTCAAGATTTTCTTACGCCCTGTATGAATTAAAATTAAGCACAAACAAGCAAACGGCTATAACAGCATATTACGCATACGCACACTCCTGGCTTAATTATGGTATCATCTTATGGGGAAATGGTACAGATGTGCAAGATGTACTGATAATGCAAAAAAAGCTCATACGTATTATCGTAAACATAGATAACTCTATCTCATGCAGACCACACTTCGCTGACCTACGAATTTTGACATTAACATGCATGTATATATTGGAACTATGTAAATTTATTAGAAAACATTCTTATATCTTTGATGAGGCAAAACCTAAAAGACTATTTGCCCCTAGGAAAAACCAAGAAAACCAATTTAAACTTCCTTTTAGTCGGCTACAGTTGTTTAGAAATAGTCCTTATGCTACCGCAATAAAAATATATAATAAACTACCAAATGACTTAAGAATGGAACTCGACACTAATAAATTTATTAATAAATTGAAATGCATGCTATATATTAAATGTTATTATAATCTTGACGAATACTATAGTGACAAATTTATATGACACACTTCTTAATTTTTAATATTTCTTATCTATGTAACTATGTAATCAAATCATAACTATTTAAGTTATCTATTTTGACATCTAACTTATCCACATAACCTTATTTAACAATCAATTAATATTAGCTTAATCAACTTAATTAAAATATGACATCTAACAAATGATCTGACATTCTTTCTAATTAATCAATTTTAAAAGCTCAAATTCAGTTGAAACAGGTATGCTGTTTATATTGGAAATGAAAATTCTGTTAAAAGACCGCTCCACGCTCATCCTCTAAAATACTAATATGACTACAATATTGTTTGCTAAGCCCTACGGGTATCATGTATGTACTTGATCCAATTATATTGTCATCTGTAATACTCATGAAAGCAATAAATAAATATGAATATGAATATGAATATGAGTACTTACTTTGAAGACTTAAGGTGCGGAAACGAGTCGCTATAGGTCGTGGACTTAAATGGCAATAGTTTATGAGCGTTTGGGGAATATTGATTTTTGGAGCCTATCGCGCTACTATTATCACGGAAGGCGTCAAAATCAAAGTACTTACTTTGAAGACTTAAGGTGCGGAAACGAGTCGCTATAGGTCGTGGACTTAAATGGCAATAGTTTGGGAGCGTTTGGGGAATATTGATTTTTGGAGCCTATCGCGCTACTATTATCACGGAAGGCTTCAAAATCAAAGTACTTACTTTGAAGACTTAAGGTGCGGAAACGAGTCGCTATAGGTCGTGGACTTAAATGGCAATAGTTTGGGAGCATTTGGGGAATATTGATTTTTGGAGCCTATCGCGCTACTATTATCACGGAAGGCTTCAAAATCAAAGTACTTACTTTGAAGACTTAAGGTGCGGAAACGAGTCGCTATAGGTCGTGGACTTAAATGGCAATAGTTTGGGAGCGTTTGGGGAATATTGATTTTTGGAGCCTATCGCGCTACTATTATCACGGAAGGCTTCAAAATCAAAGTACTTACTTTGAAGACTTAAGGTGCGGAAACGAGTCGCTATAGGTCGTGGACTTAAATGGCAAAAGTTTTGGAGCGTTTGGGGAATATTGATTTTTGGAGCCTATCGCGCTACTATTATCACGGAAGGCTTCAAAATCAAAGTACTTACTTTGAAGACTTAAGGTGCGGAAACGAGTCGCTATAGGTCGTGGACTTAAATGGCAAAAGTTTTGGAGCGTTTGGGGAATATTGATTTTCGAGCCTATGGGAGGGACATACCTATTGTCACAGAACGCTCTAAAATCAAAGTACTTACTTTGAAGACTTAAGGTGCGGAAACGAGTCGCTATAGGTCGTGGACTTAAATGGCAATAGTTTGGGAGCATTTGGGGAATATTGATTTTTGGAGCCTATCGCGCTACTATTATCACGGAAGGCTTCAAAATCAAAGTACTTACTTTGAAGACTTAAGGTGCGGAAACGAGTCGCTATAGGTCGTGGACTTAAATGGCAATAGTTTGGGAGCGTTTGGGGAATATTGATTTTTGGAGCCTATCGCGCTACTATTATCACGGAAGGCGTCAAAATCAAAGTACTTACTTTGAAGACTTTTGGTGCGGAAACGAGTCGCTATAGGTCGTGGACTTAAATGGCAATAGTTTGGGAGCGTTTGGGGAATATTGATTTTTGGAGCCTATCGCGCTACTATTATCACGGAAGGCTTCAAAATCAAAGTACTTACTTTGAAGACTTAAGGTGCGGAAACGAGTCGCTATAGGTCGTGGACTTAAATGGCAAAAGTTTTAAAGCGTTTGGGGAATATTGATTTTCGAGCCTATGGGAGGGACATACCTATTGTCACAGAACGCTCTAAAATCAAAGTACTTACTTTGAAGACTTAAGGTGCGGAAACGAGTCGCTATAGGTCGTGGACTTAAATGGCAATAGTTTGGAAGCATTTGGGGAATATTGATTTTTGGAGCCTATCGCGCTACTATTATCACGGAAGGCTTCAAAATCAAAGTACTTACTTTGAAGACTTAAGGTGCGGAAACGAGTCGCTATAGGTCGTGGACTTAAATGGCAATAGTTTGGGAGCGTTTGGGGAATATTGATTTTTGGAGCCTATCGCGCTACTATTATCACGGAAGGCGTCAAAATCAAAGTACTTACTTTGAAGACTTTTGGTGCGGAAACGAGTCGCTATAGGTCGTGGACTTAAATGGCAATAGTTTGGGAGCGTTTGGGGAATATTGATTTTTGGAGCCTATCGCGCTACTATTATCACGGAAGGCTTCAAAATCAAAGTACTTACTTTGAAGACTTAAGGTGCGGAAACGAGTCGCTATAGGTCGTGGACTTAAATGGCAAAAGTTTTGGAGCGTTTGGGGAATGTTGATTTTCGAGCCTATGGGAGGGACATACCTATTGTCACAGAACGCTCTAAAATCAAAGTACTTACTTTGAAGACTTAACGTGCGGAAACGAGTCGCTATAGGTCGTGGACTTAAATGGCAATAGTTTGGGAGCGTTTGGGGAATATTGATTTTTGGAGCCTATCGCGCTACTATTATCACGGAAGGCTTCAAAATCAAAGTACTTACTTTGAAGACTTAAGGTGCGGAAACGAGTCGCTATAGGTCGTGGACTTAAATGGCAGTAGTTTGGGAGCGTTTGGGGAATATTGATTTTTGGAGCCTATCGCGCTACTATTATCACGGAAGGCTTCAAAATCAAAGAACTTACTTTGAAGACTTAAGGTGCGGAAACGAGTCGCTATAGGTCGTGGACTTAAATGGCAAAAGTTTTGGAGCGTTTGGGGAATATTGATTTTCGAGCCTATGGGAGGGACATACCTATTGTCACGGAACGCTCTAAAATCAAAGTACTTACTTTGAAGACTTAACGTGCGGAAACGAGTCGCTATAGGTCGTGGACTTAAATGGCAATAGTTTTGGAGCGTTTGGGGAATATTGATTTTCAAGCCTATGGGAGGGACATACCTATTGTCACGGAACGCTCCAAAATCAAAGTACTTACTTTGAAGACTTTTGGTGCGGAAACGAGTCGCTATAGGTCGTGGACTTAAATGGCAATAGTTTGGGAGCGTTTGGGGAATATTGATTTTTGGAGCCTATCGCGCTACTATTATCACGGAAGGCTTCAAAATCAAAGTACTTACTTTGAAGACTTAAGGTGCGGAAACGAGTCGCTTTAGGTCGTGGACTTAAATTGCAATAGTTTGGGAGCGTTTGGGGAATATTGATTTTTGGAGCCTATCGCGCTACTATTATCACGGAAGGCTTCAAAATCAAAGTACTTACTTTGAAGACTTAAGGTGCGGAAACGAGTCGCTATAGGTCGTGGACTTAAATGGCAAAAGTTTTAGAGCGTTTGGGGAATATTGATTTTCGAGCCTATGGGAGGGACATACCTATTGTCACAGAACGCTCTAAAATCAAAGTACTTACTTTGAAGACTTAAGGTGCGGAAACGAGTCGCTATAGGTCGTGGACTTAAATGGCAATAGTTTGGGAGCATTTGGGGAATATTGATTTTTGGAGCCTATCGCGCTACTATTATCACGGAAGGCTTCAAAATCAAAGTACTTACTTTGAAGACTTAAGGTGCGGAAACGAGTCGCTATAGGTCGTGGACTTAAATGGCAATAGTTTGGGAGCATTTGGGGAATATTGATTTTTGGAGCCTATCGCGCTACTATAATCACGGAAGGCTTCAAAATCAAAGTACTTACTTTGAAGACTTAAGGTGCGGAAACGAGTCGCTATAGGTCGTGGACTTAAATGGCAATAGTTTGGGAGCGTTTGGGGAATATTGATTTTTGGAGCCTATCGCGCTACTATTATCACGGAAGGCTTCAAAATCAAAGTACTTACTTTGAAGACTTAAGGTGCGGAAACGAGTCGCTATAGGTCGTGGACTTAAATGGCAAAAGTTTTGGAGCGTTTGGGGAATATTGATTTTTGGAGCCTATCGCGCTACTATTATCACGGAAGGCTTCAAAATCAAAGTACTTACTTTGAAGACTTAAGGTGCGGAAACGAGTCGCTATAGGTCGTGGACTTAAATGGCAAAAGTTTTGGAGCGTTTGGGGAATATTGATTTTCGAGCCTATGGGAGGGACATACCTATTGTCACAGAACGCTCTAAAATCAAAGTACTTACTTTGAAGACTTAAGGTGCGGAAACGAGTCGCTATAGGTCGTGGACTTAAATGGCAATAGTTTGGGAGCATTTGGGGAATATTGATTTTTGGAGCCTATCGCGCTACTATTATCACGGAAGGCTTCAAAATCAAAGTACTTACTTTGAAGACTTAAGGTGCGGAAACGAGTCGCTATAGGTCGTGGACTTAAATGGCAATAGTTTGGGAGCGTTTGGGGAATATTGATTTTTGGAGCCTATCGCGCTACTATTATCACGGAAGGCGTCAAAATCAAAGTACTTACTTTGAAGACTTTTGGTGCGGAAACGAGTCGCTATAGGTCGTGGACTTAAATGGCAATAGTTTGGGAGCGTTTGGGGAATATTGATTTTTGGAGCCTATCGCGCTACTATTATCACGGAAGGCTTCAAAATCAAAGTACTTACTTTGAAGACTTAAGGTGCGGAAACGAGTCGCTATAGGTCGTGGACTTAAATGGCAAAAGTTTTAAAGCGTTTGGGGAATATTGATTTTCGAGCCTATGGGAGGGACATACCTATTGTCACAGAACGCTCTAAAATCAAAGTACTTACTTTGAAGACTTAAGGTGCGGAAACGAGTCGCTATAGGTCGTGGACTTAAATGGCAATAGTTTGGGAGCATTTGGGGAATATTGATTTTTGGAGCCTATCGCGCTACTATTATCACGGAAGGCTTCAAAATCAAAGTACTTACTTTGAAGACTTAAGGTGCGGAAACGAGTCGCTATAGGTCGTGGACTTAAATGGCAATAGTTTGGGAGCGTTTGGGGAATATTGATTTTTGGAGCCTATCGCGCTACTATTATCACGGAAGGCGTCAAAATCAAAGTACTTACTTTGAAGACTTTTGGTGCGGAAACGAGTCGCTATAGGTCGTGGACTTAAATGGCAATAGTTTGGGAGCGTTTGGGGAATATTGATTTTTGGAGCCTATCGCGCTACTATTGGCCAATATAGAGGAACCTATTGTTAACCTACCACCACCTGTACCTATATTATGAATAAATTATTGAATTGAATTGAAAAAACTATTATCACAGAAGGCTTCAAAATCAAAGTACTTACTTTGAAGACTTAAGGTGCGGAAACGAGTCGCTATAGGTCGTGGACTTAAATGGCAAAAGTTTTGGAGCGTTTGGGGAATGTTGATTTTCGAGCCTATGGGAGGGACATACCTATTGTCACAGAACGCTCTAAAATCAAAGTACTTACTTTGAAGACTTAACGTGCGGAAACGAGTCGCTATAGGTCGTGGACTTAAATGGCAATAGTTTGGGAGCGTTTGGGGAATATTGATTTTTGGAGCCTATCGCGCTACTATTATCACGGAAGGCTTCAAAATCAAAGTACTTACTTTGAAGACTTAAGGTGCGGAAACGAGTCGCTATAGGTCGTGGACTTAAATGGCAGTAGTTTGGGAGCGTTTGGGGAATATTGATTTTTGGAGCCTATCGCGCTACTATTATCACGGAAGGCTTCAAAATCAAAGAACTTACTTTGAAGACTTAAGGTGCGGAAACGAGTCGCTATAGGTCGTGGACTTAAATGGCAAAAGTTTTGGAGCGTTTGGGGAATATTGATTTTCGAGCCTATGGGAGGGACATACCTATTGTCACGGAACGCTCTAAAATCAAAGTACTTACTTTGAAGACTTAACGTGCGGAAACGAGTCGCTATAGGTCGTGGACTTAAATGGCAATAGTTTTGGAGCGTTTGGGGAATATTGATTTTCAAGCCTATGGGAGGGACATACCTATTGTCACGGAACGCTCCAAAATC
The DNA here is from genome assembly GCA_958496205.1 of Idaea biselata. NCBI lineage: Eukaryota > Metazoa > Arthropoda > Insecta > Lepidoptera > Geometridae > Idaea > Idaea biselata. Next base: position 20,285 of record CAUEGO010000304.1, read on the forward strand.
AAAGTACTTACTTTGAAGACTTTTGGTGCGGAAACGAGTCGCTATAGGTCGTGGACTTAAATGGCAATAGTTTGGGAGCGTTTGGGGAATATTGATTTTTGGAGCCTATCGCGCTACTATTATCACGGAAGGCTTCAAAATCAAAGTACTTACTTTGAAGACTTAAGGTGCGGAAACGAGTCGCTTTAGGTCGTGGACTTAAATTGCAATAGTTTGGGAGCGTTTGGGGAATATTGATTTTTGGAGCCTATCGCGCTACTATTATCACGGAAGGCTTCAAAATCAAAGTACTTACTTTGAAGACTTAAGGTGCGGAAACGAGTCGCTATAGGTCGTGGACTTAAATGGCAATAGTTTGGGAGCGTTTGGGGAATATTGATTTTTGGAGCCTATCGCGCTACTATTATCACGGAAGGCTTCAAAATCAAAGTACTTACTTTGAAGACTTAAGGTGCGGAAACGAGTCGCTATAGGTCGTGGACTTAAATGGCAATAGTTTGGGAGCGTTTGGGGAATATTGATTTTTGGAGCCTATCGCGCTACTATTATCACGGAAGGCTTCAAAATCAAAGTACTTACTTTGAAGACTTAAGGTGCGGAAACGAGTCGCTATAGGTCGTGGACTTAAATGGCAGCAGTTTGGGAGCGTTCGGGGAATATTGATTTTTGGAGTCTATCGCGCTACTATTATCACGGAAGGCTTCAAAATCAAAGTACTTACTTTGAAGACTTAAGGTGCGGAAACGAGTCGCTATAGGTCGTGGACTTAAATGGCAGTAGTTTGGGAGCGTTTGGAGAATATTGATTTTTGGAGCCTATCGCGCTACTATTATCACGGAAGGCTTCAAAATCAAAGTACTTACTTTGAAGACTTAAGGTGCGGAAACGAGTCGCTATAGGTCGTGGACTTAAATGGCAAAGTTTTGGAGCGTTTGGGGAATATTGATTTTCGAGCCTATGGGAGGGACATACCTATTGTCACGGAACGTTCTAAAATCAAAGTACTTACTTTGAAGACTTAACGTGCGGAAACGAGTCGCTATAGGTCGTGGACTTAAATGGCAATAGTTTTGGAGCGTTTGGGGAATATTGATTTTCAAGCCTATGGGAGGGACATACCTATTGTCACGGAACGCTCCAAAATCAAAGTACTTACTTTGAAGACTTAACGTGCGGAAACGAGTCGCTATAGGTCGTGGACTTAAATGGCAATAGTTTGGGAGCATTTGGGGAATATTGATTTTTGGAGCCTATCGCGCTACTATTATCACGGAAGGCTTCAAAATCAAAGTACTTACTTTGAAGACTTAAGGTGCGGAAACGAGTCGCTATAGGTCGTGGACTTAAATGGCAATAGTTTGGGAGCGTTTGGGGAATATTGATTTTTGGAGCCTATCGCGCTACTATTATCACGGAAGGCTTCAAAATCAAAGTACTTACTTTGAAGACTTAAGGTGCGGAAACGAGTCGCTATAGGTCGTGGACTTAAATGGCAATAGTTTGGGAGCGTTTGGGGAATATTGATTTTTGGAGCCTATCGCGCTACTATTATCACGGAAGGCTTCAAAATCAAAGTACTTACTTTGAAGACTTAAGGTGCGGAAACGAGTCGCTATAGGTCGTGGACTTAAATGGCAATAGTTTGGGAGCATTTGGGGAATATTGATTTTTGGAGACTATCGCGCTACTATTATCACGGAAGGCTTCAAAATCAAAGTACTTACTTTGAAGACTTAAGGTGCGGAAACGAGTCGCTATAGGTCGTGGACTTAAATGGCAATAGTTTGGGAGCGTTTGGGGAATATTGATTTTTGGAGCCTATCGCGCTACTATTATCACGGAAGGCTTCAAAATCAAAGTACTTACTTTGAAGACTTAAGGTGCGGAAACGAGTCGCTATAGGCCGTGGACTTAAATGGCAAAAGTTTTGGAGCGTTTGGGGAATATTGATTTTCGAGCCTATGGGAGGGACATACCTATTGTCACGGAACGCTCTAAAATCAAAGTACTTACTTTGAAGACTTAACGTGCGGAAACGAGTCGCTATAGGTCGTGGACTTAAATGGCAATAGTTTTGGAGCGTTTGGGGAATATTGATTTTCAAGCCTATGGGAGGGACATACCTATTGTCACGGAACGCTCCAAAATCAAAGTACTTACTTTGAAGACTTAACGTGCGGAAACGAGTCGCTATAGGTCGTGGACTTAAATGGCAATAGTTTGGGAGCATTTGGGGAATATTGATTTTTGGAGCCTATCGCGCTACTATTATCACGGAAGGCTTCAAAATCAAAGTACTTACTTTGAAGACTTAAGGTGCGGAAACGAGTCGCTATAGGTCGTGGGTGGACTTAAATGGCAGTAGTTTGGGAGCGTTTTTGGAGCCTATCGCGCTACTATTATCACGGAAGGCTTCAAAATCAAAGTACTTACTTTGAAGACTTAAGGTGCGGAAACGAGTCGCTATAGGTCGTGGACTTAAATGGCAATAGTTTGGGAGCGTTTGGGGAATATTGATTTTTGGAGCCTATCGCGCTACTATTATCACGGAAGGCTTCAAAATCAAAGTACTTACTTTGAAGACTTAAGGTGCGGAAACGAGTCGCTATAGGTCGTGGACTTAAATGGCAATAGTTTGGGAGCATTTGGGGAATATTGATTTTTGGAGACTATCGCGCTACTATTATCACGGAAGGCTTCAAAATCAAAGTACTTACTTTGAAGACTTAAGGTGCGGAAACGAGTCGCTATAGGTCGTGGACTTAAATGGCAATAGTTTGGGAGCGTTTGGGGAATATTGATTTTTGGAGCCTATCGCGCTACTATTATCACGGAAGGCTTCAAAATCAAAGTACTTACTTTGAAGACTTAAGGTGCGGAAACGAGTCGCTATAGGTCGTGGACTTAAATGGCAAAAGTTTTGGAGCGTTTGGGGAATATTGATTTTCGAGCCTATGGGAGGGACATACCTATTGTCACGGAACGCTCTAAAATCAAAGTACTTACTTTGAAGACTTAACGTGCGGAAACGAGTCGCTATAGGTCGTGGACTTAAATGGCAATAGTTTTGGAGCGTTTGGGGAATATTGATTTTCAAGCCTATGGGAGGGACATACCTATTGTTACGGAACGCTCCAAAATCAAAGTACTTACTTTGAAGACTTAACGTGCGGAAACGAGTCGCTATAGGTCGTGGACTTAAATGGCAATAGTTTGGGAGCGTTTGGGAAATATTGATTTTTGGAGCATATCGCGCTACTATTATCACGGAAGGCTTCAAAATCAAAGTACTTACTTTGAAGACTTAAGGTGCGGAAACGAGTCGCTATAGGTCGTGGACTTAAATGGCAATAGTTTGGGAGCATTTGGGTAATATTGATTTTTGGAGCCTATCGCGCTACTATTATCACGGAAGGCTTCAAAATCAAAGTACTTACTTTGAAGACTTAAGGTGCGGAAACGAGTCGCTATAGGTCGTGGACTTAAATGGCAAAAGTTTTGGAGCGTTTGGGGAATATTGATTTTCGAGCCTATGGGAGGGACATACCTATTGTCACGGAACGCTCTAAAATCAAAGTACTTACTTTGAAGACTTAACGTGCGGAAACGAGTCGCTATAGGTCGTGGACTTAAATGGCAATAGTTTTGGAGCGTTTGGGGAATATTGATTTTCAAGCCTATGGGAGGGACATACCTATTGTCACGGAACGCTCCAAAATCAAAGTACTTACTTTGAAGACTTAACGTGCGGAAACGAGTCGCTATAGGTCGTGGACTTAAATGGCAATAGTTTGGGAGCATTTGGGGAATATTGATTTTTGGAGCCTATCGCGCTACTATTATCACGGAAGGCTTCAAAATCAAAGTACTTACTTTGAAGACTTAAGGTGCGGAAACGAGTCGCTATAGGTCGTGGACTTAAACGGCAATAGTTTGGGAGCGTTTGGGGAATATTGACTTTTGGAGCCTATCGCGCTACTATTATCACGGAAGGCGTCAAAATCAAAGTACTTACTTTGAAGACTTTTGGTGCGGAAACGAGTCGCTATAGGTCGTGGACTTAAATGGCAATAGTTTGGGAGCGTTTGGGGAATATTGATTTTTGGAGCCTATCGCGCTACTATTATCACGGAAGGCTTCAAAATCAAAGTACTTACTTTGAAGACTTAAGGTGCGGAAACGAGTCGCTATAGGTCGTGGACTTAAATGGCAATAGTTTGGGAGCGTTTGGGGAATATTGATTTTTGGAGCCTATCGCGCTACTATTATCACGGAAGACTTCAAAATCAAAGTACTTACTTTGAAGACTTAAGGTGCGGAAACGAGTCGCTATAGGTCGTGGACTTAAATGGCAATAGTTTGGGAGCATTTGGGGAATATTGATTTTTGGAGCCTATCGCGCTACTATTATCACGGAAGGCTTCAAAATCAAAGTACTTACTTTGAAGACTTAAGGTGCGGAAACGAGTCGCTATAGGTCGTGGACTTAAATGGCAATAGTTTGGGAGCGTTTGGGGAATATTGATTTTTGGAGCATATCGCGCTATTATCACGGAAGGCTTCAAAATCAAAGTACTTACTTTGAAGACTTAAGGTGCGGAAACGAGTCGCTACAGGTCGTGGACTTAAATGGCAGCAGTTTGGGAGCGTTCGGGGAATATTGATTTTTGGAGCCTATCGCGCTACTATTATCACGGAAGGCTTCAAAATCAAAGTACTTACTTTGAAGACTTAAGGTGCGGAAACGAGTCGCTATAGGTCGTGGACTTAAATGGCAGTAGTTTGGGAGCGTTTGGGGAATATTGATTTTTGGAGCCTATCGCGCTACTATTATCACGGAAGGCTTCAAAATCAAAGTACTTACTTTGAAGACTTAAGGTGCGGAAACGAGTCGCTATAGGTCGTGGACTTAAATGGCAATAGTTTGGGAGCGTTTGGGGAATATTGATTTTCAAGCCTATGGGAGGGACATACCTATTGTCACGGAACGCTCCAAAATCAAAGTACTTACTTTGAAGACTTAAGGTGCGGAAACGAGTCGCTATAGGTCGTGGGTGGACTTAAATGGCAATAGTTTGGGAGCGTTTGGGGAATATTGATTTTTGGAGCCTATCGCGCTACTATTATCACGGAAGGCTTCAAAATCAAAGTACTTACTTTGAAGACTTAAGGTGCGGAAACGAGTCGCTATAGGTCGTGGACTTAAATGGCAATAGTTTGGGAGCGTTTGGGGAATATTGATTTTTGGAGCCTATCGCGCTACTATTATCACGGAAGACTTCAAAATCAAAGTACTTACTTTGAAGACTTAAGGTGCGGAAACGAGTCGCTATAGGTCGTGGACTTAAATGGCAATAGTTTGGGAGCGTTTGGGGAATATTGATTTTTGGAGCCTATCGCGCTACTATTATCACGGAAGGCTTCAAAATCAAAGTACTTACTTTGAAGACTTAAGGTGCGGAAACGAGTCGCTATAGGTCGTGGACTTAAATGGCAATAGTTTGGGAGCGTTTGGGGAATATTGATTTTTGGAGCCTATCGCGCTACTATTATCACGGAAGGCTTCAAAATCAAAGTATTTACTTTGAAGACTTAAGGTGCGGAAACGAGTCGCTATAGGTCGTGGACTTAAATGGCAATAGTTTGGGAGCGTTTGGGGAATATTGATTTTTGGAGCCTATCGCGCTACTATTATCACGGAAGGCTTCAAAATCAAAGTACTTACTTTGAAGACTTAAGGTGCGGAAACGAGTCGCTATAGGTCGTGGACTTAAATGGCAGCAGTTTGGGAGCGTTCGGGGAATATTGATTTTTGGAGCCTATCGCGCTACTATTATCACGGAAGGCTTCAAAATCAAAGTACTTACTTTGAAGACTTAAGGTGCGGAAACGAGTCGCTATAGGCCGTGGACTTAAATGGCAGTAGTTTGGGAGCGTTTGGGGAATATTGATTTTTGGAGCCTATCGCGCTACTATTATCACGGAAGGCTTCAAAATCAAAGTACTTACTTTGAAGACTTAAGGTGCGGAAACGAGTCGCTATAGGTCGTGGACTTAAATGGCAATAGTTTGGGAGCGTTTGGGGAATATTGACTTTTGGAGCCTATCGCGCTACTATTATCACGGAAGGCGTCAAAATCAAAGTACTTACTTTGAAGACTTAACGTGCGGAAACGAGTCGCTATAGGTCGTGGACTTAAATGGCAATAGTTTTGGAGCGTTTGGGGAATATTGATTTTCAAGCCTATGGGAGGGACATACCTATTGTCACGGAACGCTCCAAAATCAAAGTACTTACTTTGAAGACTTAACGTGCGGAAACGAGTCGCTATAGGTCGTGGACTTAAATGGCAATAGTTTGGGAGCATTTGGGGAATATTGATTTTTGGAGCCTATCGCGCTACTATTATCACGGAAGGCTTCAAAATCAAAGTACTTACTTTGAAGACTTAAGGTGCGAAAACGAGTCGCTATAGGTCGTGGACTTAAATGGCAATAGTTTGGGAGCGTTTGGGGAATATTGATTTTTGGAGCCTATCGCGCTACTATTATCACGGAAGGCTTCAAAATCAAAGTACTTACTTTGAAGACTTAAGGTGCGGAAACGAGTCGCTATAGGTCGTGGACTTAAATGGCAGCAGTTTGGGAGCGTTCGGGGAATATTGATTTTTGGAGCCTATCGCGCTACTATTATCACGGAAGGCTTCAAAATCAAAGTACTTACTTTGAAGACTTAAGGTGCGGAAACGAGTCGCTATAGGTCGTGGACTTAAATGGCAGTAGTTTGGGAGCGTTTGGGGAATATTGATTTTTGGAGCCTATCGAACTACTATTATCACGGAAGGCTTCAAAATCAAAGTACTTACTTTGAAGACTTAAGGTGCGGAAACGAGTCGCTATAGGTCGTGGACTTAAATGGCAAAAGTTTTGGAGCGTTTGGGGAATATTGATTTTCGAGCCTATGGGAGGGACATACCTATTGTCACGGAACGCTCTAAAATCAAAGTACTTACTTTGAAGACTTAACGTGCGGAAACGAGTCGCTATAGGTCGTGGACTTAAATGGCAATAGTTTTGGAGCGTTTGGGGAATATTGATTTTCAAGCCTATGGGAGGGACATACCTATTGTCACGGAACGCTCCAAAATCAAAGTACTTTACTTTGAAGACTTAAGGTGCGGAAACGAGTCGCTATAGGTCGTGGGTGGACTTAAATGGCAGTAGTTTGGGAGCGTTTGGGGAATATTGATTTTTGGAGCCTATCGCGCTACTATTATCACGGAAGGCTTCAAAATCAAAGTACTTACTTTGAAGACTTAAGGTGCGGAAACGAGTCGCTATAGGTCGTGGACTTAAATGGCAATAGTTTGGGAGCGTTTGGGGAATATTGATTTTTGGAGCCTATCGCGCTACTATTATCACGGAAGGCGTCAAAATTAAAGTACTTACTTTGAAGACTTTTGGTGCGAAAACGAGTCGCTATAGGTCGTGGACTTAAATGGCAATAGTTTGGGAGCGTTTGGGGAATATTGATTTTTGGAGCCTATCGCGCTACTATTATCACGGAAGGCTTCAAAATCAAAGTACTTACTTTGAAGACTTAAGGTGCGGAAACGAGTCGCTATAGGTCGTGGACTTAAATGGCAATAGTTTGGGAGCATTTGGGGAATATTGATTTTTGGAGCCTATCGCGCTACTATTATCACGGAAGGCTTCAAAATCAAAGTACTTACTTTGAAGACTTAAGGTGCGAAAACGAGTCGCTATAGGTCGTGGACTTAAATGGCAATAGTTTGGGAGCGTTTGGGGAATATTGATTTTTGGAGCCTATCGCGCTACTATTATCACGGAAGGCTTCAAAATCAAAGTACTTACTTTGAAGACTTAAGGTGCGGAAACGAGTCGCTATAGGTCGTGGACTTAAATGGCAGCAGTTTGGGAGCGTTCGGGGAATATTGATTTTTGGAGCCTATCGCGCTATTATCACGGAAGGCTTCAAAATCAAAGTACTTACTTTGAAGACTTAAGGTGCGGAAACGAGTCGCTATAGGTCGTGGACTTAAATGGCAGTAGTTTGGGAGCGTTTGGGGAATATTGATTTTTGGAGCCTATCGAACTACTATTATCACGGAAGGCTTCAAAATCAAAGTACTTACTTTGAAGACTTAAGGTGCGGAAACGAGTCGCTATAGGTCGTGGACTTAAATGGCAAAAGTTTTGGAGCGTTTGGGGAATATTGATTTTCGAGCCTATGGGAGGGACATACCTATTGTCACGGAACGCTCTAAAATCAAAGTACTTACTTTGAAGACTTAACGTGCGGAAACGAGTCGCTATAGGTCGTGGACTTAAATGGCAATAGTTTTGGAGCGTTTGGGGAATATTGATTTTCAAGCCTATGGGAGGGACATACCTATTGTCACGGAACGCTCCAAAATCAAAGTACTTTACTTTGAAGACTTAAGGTGCGGAAACGAGTCGCTATAGGTCGTGGGTGGACTTAAATGGCAGTAGTTTGGGAGCGTTTGGGGAATATTGATTTTTGGAGCCTATCGCGCTACTATTATCACGGAAGGCTTCAAAATCAAAGTACTTACTTTGAAGACTTAAGGTGCGGAAACGAGTCGCTATAGGTCGTGGACTTAAATGGCAATAGTTTGGGAGCGTTTGGGGAATATTGATTTTTGGAGCCTATCGCGCTACTATTATCACGGAAGGCGTCAAAATTAAAGTACTTACTTTGAAGACTTTTGGTGCGAAAACGAGTCGCTATAGGTCGTGGACTTAAATGGCAATAGTTTGGGAGCGTTTGGGGAATATTGATTTTTGGAGCCTATCGCGCTACTATTATCACGGAAGGCTTCAAAATCAAAGTACTTACTTTGAAGACTTAAGGTGCGGAAACGAGTCGCTATAGGTCGTGGACTTAAATGGCAATAGTTTGGGAGCATTTGGGGAATATTGATTTTTGGAGACTATCGCGCTACTATTATCACGGAAGGCTTCAAAATCAAAGTACTTACTTTGAAGACTTAAGGTGCGGAAACGAGTCGCTATAGGTCGTGGACTTAAATGGCAATAGTTTGGGAGCGTTTGGGGAATATTGATTTTTGGAGCCTATCGCGCTACTATTATCACGGAAGGCTTCAAAATCAAAGTACTTACTTTGAAGACTTAAGGTGCGGAAACGAGTCGCTATAGGTCGTGGACTTAAATGGCAAAAGTTTTGGAGCGTTTGGGGAATATTGATTTTCGAGCCTATGGGAGGGACATACCTATTGTCACGGAACGCTCTAAAATCAAAGTACTTACTTTGAAGACTTAACGTGCGGAAACGAGTCGCTATAGGTCGTGGACTTAAATGGCAATAGTTTTGGAGCGTTTGGGGAATATTGATTTTCAAGCCTATGGGAGGGACATACCTATTGTTACGGAACGCTCCAAAATCAAAGTACTTACTTTGAAGACTTAACGTGCGGAAACGAGTCGCTATAGGTCGTGGACTTAAATGGCAATAGTTTGGGAGCGTTTGGGGAATATTGATTTTTGGAGCCTATCGCGCTACTATTATCACGGAAGGCTTCAAAATCAAAGTACTTACTTTGAAGACTTAAGGTGCGGAAACGAGTCGCTATAGGTCGTGGACTTAAATGGCAATAGTTTGGGAGCGTTTGGGGAATATTGATTTTTGGAGCCTATCGCGCTACTATTATCACGGAAGGCTTCAAAATCAAAGTACTTACTTTGAAGACTTAAGGTGCGGAAACGAGTCGCTATAGGTCGTGGACTTAAATGGCAATAGTTTGGGAGCATTTGGGGAATATTGATTTTTGGAGACTATCGCGCTACTATTATCACGGAAGGCTTCAAAATCAAAGTACTTACTTTGAAGACTTAAGGTGCGGAAACGAGTCGCTATAGGTCGTGGACTTAAATGGCAATAGTTTGGGAGCGTTTGGGGAATATTGATTTTTGGAGCCTATCGCGCTACTATTATCACGGAAGGCTTCAAAATCAAAGTACTTACTTTGAAGACTTAACGTGCGGAAACGAGTCGCTATAGGTCGTGGACTTAAATGGCAAAAGTTTTGGAGCGTTTGGGGAATATTGATTTTCGAGCCTATGGGAGGGACATACCTATTGTCACGGAACGCTCTAAAATCAAAGTACTTACTTTGAAGACTTAACGTGCGGAAACGAGTCGCTATAGGTCGTGGACTTAAATGGCAATAGTTTTGGAGCGTTTGGGGAATATTGATTTTCAAGCCTATGGGAGGGACATACCTATTGTTACGGAACGCTCCAAAATCAAAGTACTTACTTTGAAGACTTAACGTGCGGAAACGAGTCGCTATAGGTCGTGGACTTAAATGGCAATAGTTTGGGAGCGTTTGGGGAATATTGATTTTTGGAGCATATCGCGCTACTATTATCACGGAAGGCTTCAAAATCAAAGTACTTACTTTGAAGACTTAAGGTGCGGAAACGAGTCGCTATAGGTCGTGGACTTAAATGGCAATAGTTTGGGAGCATTTGGGGAATATTGATTTTTGGAGCCTATCGCGCTACTATTATCACGGAAGGCTTCAAAATCAAAGTACTTACTTTGAAGACTTAAGGTGCGGAAACGAGTCGCTATAGGTCGTGGACTTAAATGGCAATAGTTTGGGAGCGTTTGGGGAATATTGATTTTTGGAGCCTATCGCGCTACTATTATCACGGAAGGCTTCAAAATCAAAGTACTTACTTTGAAGACTTAAGGTGCGGAAACGAGTCGCTATAGGTCGTGGGTGGACTTAAATGGCAGTCGTTTGGGAGCGTTTGGGGAATATTGATTTTTGGAGCCTATCGCGCTACTATTATCACGGAAGGCTTCAAAATCAAAGTACTTACTTTGAAGACTTAACGTGCGGAAACGAGTCGCTATAGGTCGTGGACTTAAATGGCAATAGTTTGGGAGCGTTTGGGGAATATTGATTTTCGAGCTTCTGGCATTCTGGCATTCATTCTGGCTTCGAATTTTTCTGCTTCTGGCAACACCGCGATTGACAGCTGATCTAAATTGTTCCGATTAATTATTGTTTTAAATTAATAAAAAATAGCCCTTCGCCGATTTCTAAGGGGAAAAATAGGGTTTTAATATTAAGTATTACGTGTGTGGATGTTTTGTTAAGTGTTTAAAATAGTAAATAACTAACCAAGAAATTCGTTGTAAAATCAAAGTTTTTTTCAAAATATATCGTTTTTTCCGTGTGTTAAAGTTGTAATTCGTATTAGCAATCCATTCAAATTCTCCCGCCTTTTTCCTAGTATCCATTCATCAATCCCAATCAATCAACCCTATCAATTGGTTCCCTTTCCCCAACCTAGAGGGCGCTATCATCATTGAAAATTAGTTACCGTGTTTCCGCCATTACTAACAACATCTATTTAACAACTCGTGATAAAAACATTTAAAACAAAGACAACAGTGGTCGATACGCGACCCACGAACTGCACCAGTCATTGGGGAGTTTTTGCTGCATCTTCCACATCATCAGAGGGCCCTCAAGAAGATTCCAGCAACGCACGTGCTCCAGGAAAACTTTATGTGAGTCCCTCTATTCTCTCCCTTCTGACCCAATTCCTTAGATACAGTCCACTAATATCGATAATACAACTTGTGTGGCCACTGCAGCCACATTTCACAACATTTTATGGTCCTTGACGACCGAATTTTCTAAAAAAGTTCATAGCGTTCCTATCATCATTGCAGTTCGAAGTTCAAAATCGCCATATTGTTGTAAAAAACTTTGTCAAAGTTCATTTATTCATTGTTTGTCGGTTTCTCGCGTAACATATAACGCAGAAACATATCATAGCATATTGTCCTAAATCCAGTGTAACATATAACATTCGGATTAAACATCATTTTAGTTAGGTATTTTGTTGGTTCCTTGCGTAACATAACAACGCGGGAACATTTCATCAATTTATTGGTTTCGAGTGTAACAACGCCGGAACATTTCCTTACGTAACATAGAACGTAGGAATATCATTGCATTTGTGATCATCTTAACATTGTGTAAAATCCAGTGGGATTTACTATCATTTTTGCACCAAACATTTGTATAGGTACCTACCTACATCCATTTTATGTCTCGAGTAATAATATCAATCATTTTTTATAGGAAACGGAACTCACTTATTTGACTTTTAGCAAACAATCAAGCATTTGTTCATTCATATTCAATTCATTCGATCATCAGTCTAGCATTCACTCAATTGTCTATCAGTCGATCATTCATTCGCGTGCATTCTCTGTTTTCGGTTCAGTCATTCAATCGAAATCAGTCTTTGTTCATTCAAGTTCGTTTTATCAAGTTGTCAGTATTCATCAAGAGTGAAGTTAGCAATCAAAACAAAAAAAAAGTGTGTTTGACTTTGACATTACATCAAAACAATAACAATTTTCGTGTTTGTACATTTTCAAGCAAAACAAAACATTATTACGCATTATTAACAAGTGTTCTTTAATAGTAAACAGTTTTAAATATCATAATGTCGGAAACAATGATAAAACATCTCGAAGCCAAACGCGATTTGGCTTTCAAACGGCTCCAGGAAGCTGTCACATGCGCTCGCGTCTGTGAAACCGATCCACGTAAAGTAGTTCGTCTTGAAACGTGGTTAACCCGCATCCCTTTGGAGTTAGAAGCATTCAATGAATCTCTCATCAAACTCGCCTGTGAGTATCAAAGTGCCGGTCGTGATATGAAGGTTTTCCAGGTACAACAGGCAGAAAAAGTAGAAACAGTTGATGATATATATAGTGAAGTTTTAGAAGCACAGCGTAAATATCTCCCCGTTACAAAACCCGAACCACTGTCGGGTTCCTCAAAAGTGTCTGTCCCTTCTCATGAGGTAAACAGACATAAACTTCCCCTAATGAAGCTACCTTCTTTCAGTGGCGAAATTAGGGATTTCCCAGGGTTCATTGACCTCTTTAATTCTCTTGTCCACAACCGTACGGACATTTCAAATGTAGAAAAATTCCAATATTTAATTTCTACACTATCGGGTGAACCAATCAACATAATACGGGCCTATCCCGTCTCTGCCATCAACTATCTAAGTGCATATCAAGCGTTAGTTGACCGTTACAACAACAAGCGGTACCTAGCATTCATGTGTTGGGAGCAAATCAACAATTTGAAATCAATGCAATCTGTGCAACAACTCAGAAACATTTTAAATATAATCAGTGAAAATTTAGCGATGCTCAATTCATTAGGTTTACCCACTGCACAGTGGGACTTTGTACTATTTCATTCATTATTAACAAAATTGGATAAGGCTTCTCGTGAAGCATTTGAATTACAATATACAAGTGATTTCCCAACTTTTCAACAATTACAAAAATTTTTAGTGGAAAGATGCAAGGCTTTGGAGCGTTCATCTATCAATTCAAACATCATTTTAAGTCAACCTAGTCAAACACACAATAACAACAACAAACGGTTCAACTCAAACAATCAAGTTAAACCAACCATGCTTTTGGCTCAGGCGTTTAACCCATCATGTGTTCTATGTAAGGAGGCACATCATCTTTATTCATGTAACAAATTTTTAGCCAAATCTCCTTATGATAGATTTCAGTTAGTGCGTCAACATAAATTGTGCTTTAATTGTTTGCGTACAAATCATAATACAGCAGCTTGCAAGAGTAGTTATTCTTGTAAAACTTGCAACCAACGACATAATAGTCTTATTCATTATGGCACTAACAAATCGCAACCTCCACACCCAACAACTAACAAAGTTAAAACATCAGACTCGGGTGACCATGCAGTCACTCCTGTCACTGCCTTGTCTAACACATCAACACACCGAACATCAGGTACACATTTTGTTTTATTAGCAACTGCAGAAGTGGAGGTAAAAAATAGTAGGGGTTCTTTCGAAAAAGTTAGGATTTTACTAGACCCTGGTAGTCAAAGCAACATTATAACAAAAAATTGTGCTCAACGGTTAGGTTTAACTCAACATAAGGTATCAACACCTATGTCAGGTATCGGGCAAGTGCCGGCCTGTTCAACAAGCAAAGTATTTTTGGAATTCAGACCCATTGGGAAGGCAGAGCCTTTATTCACATCAGAAGCAATTACATTGGATAGGATTTGTGGGGACATGCCCACCCATCCAGTGGACACAGTTGGGTTCAATCATATTTCAAATCTTGTATTAGCAGACCCAACATATCATAAACAACGACCAGTAGATATCCTCATTGGAGGAGAAATTTTCCCGGAAATCCTTTTACCGGGGAAACTTGATGGTGGTCCACATGCAGCAACTGCCATCAACACCATTTTTGGATTCATTTTGATGGGTAAAACATTATCATATTTGTCGACATCCACTCCATTATCAATCAATCATGTATCAATGGATAGCAACTTGGAGGTTGCTGTTCAAAAATTTTGGGAGTTGGATAACATACCGAGTGGAGATAACATGCAATCTCACTCACTGGAAGATGATCAGTGTGAAGACATCTTTCAATCAACCCATCAACGTGATAGTGAGGGACAATACATCGTTCACTTACCATTTCGTAATCAATCATCACCGACATTTGAGGGGGCTTATGACATAGCTCTTCGTCGTTTTACTTATTTAGAGAAACGTCTCATGGCCAAGCCAGCGTTTCACAAACAATACAATCAACATGTTTTGGAATATTTATCCAGTGGTCAGATGGAGAAGGTCCCTGAACAGGAGTGTCAATCATCAACAGCTTTCTATTTAGCTTTTAGACTTTAGCTTATAGACTACACGTAGACGGATTGTAGTCTACGTGTAGTCTATGACGCTTCAATGAAGGATAAACATGGCGTATCCTTAAACAACACTCTCTTGACAGGTGCTAAGCTTCAGGCTGACATCACAAACATACTTCTTCGTTTCAGGCTTCATGCCTTTGTTTTTTGTGCGGATATTAGACAAATGTATCGTCAGATCCGTATAGCAGAGCAGCATCAGGATTACCAACGAATCCTTTTTAGATGCTCCACAAATCAACCAATTAAGGAGTATAAACTCAACCGCGTGACGTTTGGGGTGTCTTCGGCGCCGTTCCTGGCTATTAGAGTTTTACATCAACTTGCTCGTGATGAGGGAGAGTCTTTTCCAGCTGCAGCTCGGGTGTTGTTAGAAGACATTTATGTCGACGACGCGGTGACAGGTTGTTCCAGTATTGAAGAGGCGGTCTGTCTTCAGCAACAGCTGATTAATATTATGGCGGCTGGTGGATTCGAACTCAGAAAGTGGTCCAGCAATCATGCAGCTGTACTGCAAAACATTCCACCAGAACATCAAGCAGTGCCGAATGTAAACCAGACATTTGATAGTGATGGCCATTTTGTGAAAATTCTCGGATTAGCATGGAATTCACAAGAGGACATATTCAATTATCAAGTTAATCAAATCAATCGTGAGTGTACCAAACGTACCATGCTATCAGAGCTGGCACGTATTTATGACCCCATTGGTCTTTTAACACCATTATCATTTTTAGCAAAGCATCTCATACAACGTCTATGGTTATTGGGTTCAGGTTGGGACCAGCCCGTACCAGACGACATCAATCAAATTTGGTCGAGGTATACCCAACAGTTGCCTCATTTGTCTCAGCTCCGTATTCCACGTCGTATCACAAACGATGACGCAGTATCATTTCAGCTCCATGGATTTTCAGACGCGAGCGAGGCAGGTTACGCCGCTGCGGTATATCTTCGTACAACTTATCATCATAATCAGCATCATGTTATATTAGTTAGTGCTAGGTCACGGGTTTCTCCCACCAAGCGTAGGACCCTGCCTAGGTTGGAGTTGTGCGGTGCGTCGTTGCTCGCAGATCTTCTCCGGCATATCATCAATTTATACACCAAGTCGCTCAACATAGAGAGCATTCACGCTTGGACGGATTCCATGATCGTGTTGTCATGGATCCGATCAAATTCTTCAAATTTTAAGGCCTTTGTTGGCAATCGCATATCAAACATCCAGCGTAAGCTACCAGAAGCTGCCTGGAATCACGTTCCTGGAAAAACCAATCCAGCGGACGCAGCGAGTCGTGGTCTGACACCCGATGAGCTTATCAATCATGAACATTGGTGGACTGGCCCACAGTGGCTTTCCTCAGATCAAAAGCATTGGCCCAAAGAGCCGCAACATTCATCAGTTAACTATCCAGATTTGGACTTTGAGAAACGCGCTTGTGTGTTAGCCGTTTCAAATATAGTAGATATTCATCCCGTTGAGTATTTATTAAACAAATTTTCATCATTGCGAAAAATTCAACGCATTTTAGCATATTGTAATCGTTTCATTCGGGCCTTGCAACACAAGCAGGTTGCAGGTCATTTAACAGAAGTTGAGCTTCATCATAGTCTTATGACATTAGTAAAACATACTCAATTAACAACCTTTAGTGAAGAGCTCAAACTTTTAAAATCAAATAAAACACTTTCGAAACCATTTCGCAAACTTAATGTTTTTCTAGATCATGATAACATTTTTCGTGTGGGGGGTAGGCTTTCTCAATCAGATCTTTCATTTGAAGCAAAACACCCAGCCTTACTTCCTCGCAAGCATCGTTTAACACAACTCATCATTCAATGCACTCACAATGAGCATCTACATCCTGGCTTACAAGCATTACACTATTTATTGCTTCAAAATTTTTGGATTTTATCACCTAGACGTGCAATCAGTCAAGTTATTTCAAATTGTCATCGTTGTTTTCGTACTAAACCAATTGCTTTTCAGCCAAAGATGTCAGATCTCCCACGTTCTCGTATAACACAAATCAAAGCATTTCAATCAGTAGGTTGCGATTTTGCGGGACCTTTTAACATAACACTTCACCGACATCGTGGAGTACGCACAACAAAGGCATGGTTGTGCTTATTTGTTTGTTTTGCGACTAGAGCACTTCATTTGGAACTTTGTTCTAGTTTAAGTAGTGAAGCATTCATAGCTGCTCTCCGCAATCGTCATCGTGGAGTACGACATCGTGGAGTACGCACAACAAAGGCATGGTTGTGCTTATTTGTTTGTTTTGCGACTAGAGCACTTCATTTGGAACTTTGTTCTAGTTTAAGTAGTGAAGCATTCATAGCAAGACGTGGTCGCTGTAACACCATTCATAGGGACTGTGGTACCAATTTCAAAGGTGCCCACTCACAACTTGTGGACTTGATGCGTTGAGCTTGTGAAACAGAGCGCATTGATTTCAAATTCAACATTCCTGGTTCCCCACACACGGGTGGTTTATGGGAAGCAGGGGTAAAATCAGTCAAAACACACTTGTACCGCGTTTTAGGTACACAAATCCTAACATATGAGGAGTTAAACACACTTTTGA
Source organism: Idaea biselata (assembly GCA_958496205.1). Lineage (NCBI taxonomy): Eukaryota > Metazoa > Arthropoda > Insecta > Lepidoptera > Geometridae > Idaea > Idaea biselata. Next base: position 37,695 of record CAUEGO010000304.1, read on the forward strand.
CGCAAATAGAGTCAGTTTTGAATTCACGACCATTATCAGCCATGAGTTCTGATCCATCAGACTTATCGGCACTAACACCAGGACATTTCCTGACCCTGGCTCCTTTGACTTCGGTGCCTGCACCTAACTATTCTGACACAAAGTTGAATAGACTTAATCGATGGCAGCTGATACAGAGGATGCACCAGGATTTTTGGTCTCGGTGGCATACCGAATATCTTGTTAATTTATCACAACGCTTGAAATGGACAGATGGTTCATCTCCTGCAAAAATTGATCAACTCGTTATCATCAAAGACGAGACTACACACCCATTACGATGGCGTCTAGGTAGAATTATTGAATTGTATCCAGGCCGTGACGGTATTTGCCGCTCGGCATCAATCAGAACTGCACAAGGTGTCCTCAAACGACCACTTGTGAAGTTGTGTCCCTTACCGAACATAGACGATTAGGGTCACTATCATTCATCATTATCATCAAATCATTTTTTGTTTAGTTACTATCACGCATGACATCATTATTTTTTTGAACTTATTATGCAATAACAACAATCACCAATAATCATCATCATCATATTTGTAAGCACAATTGTTAAAACTGCAATGATTATTGGACATGTGTACTTGGGAATTTTCTCAGTCTCATAAATTTCGCCAGCGTGGGGGCAAGATAATGTTAAAGTTGTAATTCGTATTAGCAATCCATTCAAATTCTCCCGCCTTTTTCCTAGTATCCATTCATCAATCCCAATCAATCAACCCTATCAATTGGTTCCCTTTCCCCAACCTAGAGGGCGCTATCATCATTGAAAATCAGTTACCGTGTTTCCGCCATTACTAACAACATCTATTTAAAGTTACTCGTGATAAAAACATTTAAAACAAAGACAACAGTGGTCGATACGCGACCCACGAACTGCACCAGTCATTGGGGAGTTTTTGCTGCATCTTCCACATCATCAGAGGGCCCTCAAGAAGATTCCAGCAACGCACGTGCTCCAGGAAAACTTTATGTGAGTCCCTCTATTCTCTCCCTTCTGACCCAATTCCTTAGATACAGTCCACTAATATCGATAATACAACTTGTGTGGCCACTGCAGCCACATTTCACAACACCGTGTTTGTGGATTATTTGTGCCTGAATTTGGTTTAAAATATAAATTCTAAGCGTAACCACGTAAGTACATTGTAATTTACGTGTATTTTGTTGCGATTTAATAATAAAAATTCACCTAACCTCACTCGCCGGCCGGTCTGACAGTTCCATAGAATTGTGTTAACGTCGTAGACTTTCTACAAGGTTTGCTTGATGATGACTCGCAGAGCCTTATCTCGTGAACAGGAGAACATGTAGCTACAATTAGCATTAAAGGAACTACAGGCTACCAAGGAACTGTCTGCCCAGCTTCAAAGTGAAATGGAAGACAACGAAAGGTTGTTGCTTGAGGCCTTAGAGAAAAACAAAATGTTAAAAAGTGAGATGTCTTCGTTACATACGAAATATCTCGAAACTATAAGTGAGCGGGACACATTTAAACAGTTGGTAGGCAGTTTTGAAAAATGTAGCTCTGAATATGACCGCACCCTGGACAGAATCTGTACGTTGGAGCAAGAGTTGGTTGAGGCACACCGGTACATTGCCTCTCTAGAAGAACAATGCCACAACTACACAGTCACCCAAAATCAAAGTCTATTCGATGAATTAGTTAGTGCGGACCCGCAGTTTGTTTCTAATGGAATCGATGAAAACTGTCCTGTGGTTATAAATCTCACTCAAAATAAAAGAATGCCTAGTGAAACAGACGGCCCGGTACGTCTAATCGGTTGCAGTAGAAATAAACTTAAAAAATATATTAAAATCAGTAAATTTATTAAAAAGAAAGTTAAATTAATTAAAATCCATAAAAGATTTTATAAAAGTGTAAAACTAAATACTAAACGATTACAAACTATTGAAAGTCTAAAAATGTACTGTACACAATTAAAAAATAAGCAGCTGAAGTATGAAACTGACACACAGACTTGGGAGTTTGAGGTTAAGGGTCTTAGGGAGTCATTGAACTCAGCGCTCAAGAAATATGAATCATCACAAAGTGTTATCAGTGAGTATTCATTGGCTATGGATGCCCTTGTTAAAGATCTTAAATACAACGCAGATCGATATGATTCCCTAATGGCTTCTCAAACATGTCCATGCCCACACGTTGACCCGAACCCAACAAGCAGTTATACTAATAATAATCCCTCATCGGTTGAGTGTGACAGTTTCCATAAGACAGCACATTTAAGTAAAAGTAATATAAATACACAAAATAAATTAAATAATGTAAGCCAAAGCAACCTCCTTCTAAACCAGCCATCAATTTTAATGTACTCCGACGAAATCGGCCAACATATTGGCTCAAAATTAAATTTGTTATTAAAGGAACAAATAATAATAAATAACTGTTTTCCTAATACTTGTTTTAAAAATATAATAAGAAAAGTAATTAATTCGAAAAATTATTTTAATAATGCCTCAAAATTAATTATTTTGTTATGTGGACAGAAAAGAACTGATATCTTACTGTGACTCCCTTAACAATTTAAATGTAAACAATATTGTAATGTTCACATTCCCCTACATAAAAAACATGCCAGAACCAGAAAACCACAAAAGGTACATGCTAAATTGTATGTTACATACCATAGCATGTAATAACAATAAATTTGACCTCATTGATTCTAACTCTATAGTTAGTAATTATTATTATATGACAAAACGTAGATACTACCTTAATAATGGTTGGTTGGTTGGTTGGTTGGTTGGTTGGTTGGTTGGTTGGTTGGTTGGTTGGTTGGTTGGTTGGTTGGTTGGTTGGTTGGTTGGTTGGTTGGTTGGTTGGTTGGTTGGTTGGTTGGTTGGTTGGTTGGTTGGTTGGTTGGTTGGTTGGTTGGTTGGTTGGTTGGTTGGTTGGTTGGTTGGTTGGTTGGTTGGTTGGTTGGTTGGTTGGTTGGTTGGTTGGTTGGTTGGTTGGTTGGTTGGTTGGTTGGTTGGTTGGTTGGTTGGTTGGTTGGTTGGTTGGTTGGTTGGTTGGTTGGTTGGTTGGTTGGTTGGTTGGTTGGTTGGTTGGTTGGTTGGTTGGTTGGTTGGTTGGTTGGTTGGTTGGTTGGTTGGTTGGTTGGTTGGTTGGTTGGTTGGTTGGTTGGTTGGTTGGTTGGTTGGTTGGTTGGTTGGTTGGTTGGTTGGTTGGTTGGTTGGTTGGTTGGTTGGTTGGTTGGTTGGTTGGTTGGTTGGTTGGTTGGTTGGTTGGTTGGTTGGTTGGTTGGTTGGTTGGTTGGTTGGTTGGTTGGTTGGTTGGTTGGTTGGTTGGTTGGTTGGTTGGTTGGTTGGTTGGTTGGTTGGTTGGTTGGTTGGTTGGTTGGTTGGTTGGTTGGTTGGTTGGTTGGTTGGTTGGTTGGTTGGTTGGTTGGTTGGTTGGTTGGTTGGTTGGTTGGTTGGTTGGTTGGTTGGTTGGTTGGTTGGTTGGTTGGTTGGTTGGTTGGTTGGTTGGTTGGTTGGTTGGTTGGTTGGTTGGTTGGTTGGTTGGTTGGTTGGTTGGTTGGTTGGTTGGTTGGTTGGTTGGTTGGTTGGTTGGTTGGTTGGTTGGTTGGTTGGTTGGTTGGTTGGTTGGTTGGTTGGTTGGTTGGTTGGTTGGTTGGTTGGTTGGTTGGTTGGTTGGTTGGTTGGTTGGTTGGTTGGTTGGTTGGTTGGTTGGTTGGTTGGTTGGTTGGTTGGTTGGTTGGTTGGTTGGTTGGTTGGTTGGTTGGTTGGTTGGTTGGTTGGTTGGTTGGTTGGTTGGTTGGTTGGTTGGTTGGTTGGTTGGTTGGTTGGTTGGTTGGTTGGTTGGTTGGTTGGTTGGTTGGTTGGTTGGTTGGTTGGTTGGTTGGTTGGTTGGTTGGTTGGTTGGTTGGTTGGTTGGTTGGTTGGTTGGTTGGTTGGTTGGTTGGTTGGTTGGTTGGTTGGTTGGTTGGTTGGTTGGTTGGTTGGTTGGTTGGTTGGTTGGTTGGTTGGTTGGTTGGTTGGTTGGTTGGTTGGTTGGTTGGTTGGTTGGTTGGTTGGTTGGTTGGTTGGTTGGTTGGTTGGTTGGTTGGTTGGTTGGTTGGTTGGTTGGTTGGTTGGTTGGTTGGTTGGTTGGTTGGTTGGTTGGTTGGTTGGTTGGTTGGTTGGTTGGTTGGTTGGTTGGTTGGTTGGTTGGTTGGTTGGTTGGTTGGTTGGTTGGTTGGTTGGTTGGTTGGTTGGTTGGTTGGTTGGTTGGTTGGTTGGTTGGTTGGTTGGTTGGTTGGTTGGTTGGTTGGTTGGTTGGTTGGTTGGTTGGTTGGTTGGTTGGTTGGTTGGTTGGTTGGTTGGTTGGTTGGTTGGTTGGTTGGTTGGTTGGTTGGTTGGTTGGTTGGTTGGTTGGTTGGTTGGTTGGTTGGTTGGTTGGTTGGTTGGTTGGTTGGTTGGTTGGTTGGTTGGTTGGTTGGTTGGTTGGTTGGTTGGTTGGTTGGTTGGTTGGTTGGTTGGTTGGTTGGTTGGTTGGTTGGTTGGTTGGTTGGTTGGTTGGTTGGTTGGTTGGTTGGTTGGTTGGTTGGTTGGTTGGTTGGTTGGTTGGTTGGTTGGTTGGTTGGTTGGTTGGTTGGTTGGTTGGTTGGTTGGTTGGTTGGTTGGTTGGTTGGTTGGTTGGTTGGTTGGTTGGTTGGTTGGTTGGTTGGTTGGTTGGTTGGTTGGTTGGTTGGTTGGTTGGTTGGTTGGTTGGTTGGTTGGTTGGTTGGTTGGTTGGTTGGTTGGTTGGTTGGTTGGTTG
>CAUEGO010000304.1:45000-47689 GCA_958496205.1 Idaea biselata
GATTGGAGAGTAGTTGGGTGATAGCGAAGGTTGGTTTGATAGTGTTAAGGAAATTAATGAAGGAAGAGTAAGTAGGAAGGAGGGATTTTGTGTGAACACAGGTGTTAGGGTTCTCGTAGAACGCTTCAGAGGGAACTGTAAGTTCGTGGTTGGCGTTGCGGCTATGATTGAGATTGATCTGTGTGCAGAAAAGATTAAAAGACGAAGAACGAGAAGAAGAGTTAGTATTAATAACCATAGTTGGTGCGGGAGGTTATAGTTTGAAGCATAAAGAGGATTCGAGGACAATTGAGGGATGTGGCACTATGATCAGATTTGGGTTTGCTATTGCTGGTTTTACCATGTTCTACACAGTTATGGCATCGGGCTTTTTCGGCATGGGTCTTGTCGGGACAGGCACGGAACTCGTGGCCCGGGAGCGAGCAGTGCGAGCAGATGGTAGCCTGCCTATCGCATCGTGCCCTGGTGTGTCCAAACTGTAAGCATTTGTAGCATTGGAGTAGGGGCACATAGTTCTCTGCGTGAACTTTTTGGTGGTCAAGGTTTAGCTTGACTTGGGAGGTGACCGCCTTCCAGACAGAGGGCGTGGTGATTAGAACCGCGTTATATAACGACTTGTTGCGGTTGGCCCTCTTAAACCTGAAAGCCAGGTCACCGTCCCCGGCCATAGCCTCCTTGACCGACGGGTTTTGACGACAGAGAATGCCCACTAGCTCCTCCGCTGGGATGTCCTGTGGTACACCCTTGAGAATGAACATGGGCTTTAGGGTTTTGGAGGCCTCAGCCACGACCGAACACTCCGGACGTCCGAGCTTCCTAAGGGTTTCCTCCCGTTGCTCCGTGCTGTCGAATTCAACTCGAATTTTATTCTTGGAAACGAACTTTATATTGGCCGGAGCATAGGTGGAGTCACGGAAGGAGACCGAGCTCTTGAAGTTTTTGAGCGTTTCGGACGGGCTAAGGACGCTCTTCTTTGACGCGACAATGATGGCGGGTTTATTCTTAGGCACGACAGGGGACGCAGATGAAGCCTGAGGGGTTGTAGCAGAAGAAGAGGTAGCTACCGCTCTGGCGTAGGTGAGCGAGGGTGTAGGCGTCGGCCCGGCTTCGTCCCTTGCCTGCCGTACATCGCGATGTACGTCGCCGAGTTTGGACTTTACGTCCTCGATGCTGGCGAGCACGGCAGCATTTGTTTTCGCGCTATTATTGATGCACTCCTGCGCCTCCCTAATTTCGGCCAGCAGGGCGGCGTTCGACTTGACGTCCGAGTGCAACTGAGCCTGATTGACCCGTACCTGGGCCAAGAAGGCCTCGTTGCTCTCGATCGCCAAGTCAGTCTGGGTGTCGATAGACCTCAGCGCTGGACGAGGTGCGGGGGCTCCAGAGTCTTGTGGTGGCGTCAGGGAGAGGCGCTGAGTTGGGGGGAGGGCGGTGGAGGCGAAGGTATGCCTCCGCCGCTCCCTCTCCAAGTCAGCCTCAGCCTCCCGGAGTAGGCGATGGAGATGGTCGATCGCGAGGGTCACGCCCTTCTTTATGTCTGTCTTTATGTTGCCGGAATTAGCAAGCTGTGCCTTCGCGTGGAAATTCCACGTCCTCCCCTGAAGCAGTCTCGGCTCGTTACCAATGTCGGGCGGGATCGGCGTGACCTCGACCAAGGTGCGGGTGAATCCGCGTTTGGGTTTTGGCTGAGTCGCCGCCTGAGCGTCCGAGGACTGGCTGCCGTCGTTCGCTTCAGCGGAGAAAGGTATCCACTCGGCGCGGAAGGGTGGGCTGCGGGATTGTCCGGGTAGCAGTTTTGTACCCATTTCGGCCAAGAAAGACAGATTGGTTCTGCTGGTTGAGGCCTTAGCTGGCTGATTATCGGAGTCGACTACAAATGTCGCATTTGCCGGATTTTTGTCCATCTCCTTGTCCTTAGTAGGGGTCCTGAGCATGATGTAGATGTGTTGCTAGAAGTTGGGAACGATAGCGGAACAAAAAACAGACTTTAAAAATTTTCGAGACTTTTTCTATGGGACGAGTCTAGCTCAACGGTAACTTCACTGGGTGGGCGGGAGGGCGCAAAAATTGGTTTCCTTGCTGTGGATCGCTCTGAAAACGCGGGATATGCTTCGGGAGGTATCACGGGGCTAGAAGAGCCTTACTACGGTCGAATTGAAGGAGGTTTTCCTCGAAAAATTCGGAAAAACTGCAGAAACTACGAAATTTAAACTAAAATTGACTCTAATTTCTTGAAAAAACACGAAAAACTGCAACTAATTAACTTTCTAATGGATTCTACTTTATGTTTCAGGTGACTGGAGGGCCGCTACGACGACGGAAGGGAGCAAACTATTGGGATTCACAAGATACGAATTTATGAAAATTTCACGGTTAGGTTAGGTTAGGTTAGGTTAGGTTAGGTTAGGTTAGGTTAGGTTAGGTTAGGTTAGGTTAGGTTAGGTTAGGTTAGGTTAGGTTAGGTTAGGTTAGGTTAGGTTAGGTTAGGTTAGGTTAGGTTAGGTTAGGTTAGGTTAGGTTAGGTTAGGTTAGGTTAGGTTAGGTTAGGTTAGGTTAGGTTAGGTTAGGTTAGGTTAGGTTAGGTTAGGTTAGGTTAGGTTAGGTTAGGTTAGGTTAGGTTAGGTTAGGTTTTTTTTTTTTTTTTTTTTTTTTTTTTTTTTTTTGCGACCTAGTGGGCCTACCCCGACCG
>CAUEGO010000305.1:0-44000 GCA_958496205.1 Idaea biselata
AAGTGAAAAAAATACTACGACCTTACTCCACGTTTATTAATAGGGTTATATAATATGTTTCTGCTGTCAAGGCGATCTGTTAGTGACGTCGATAATCCATAGGCATACTGCCCGCGGGTGGTTGGAGTAAATGATCCGTAGTGGAACCTCGCTCGGATCAATTTAGGAGCCTTTTTTGTTGAGTGCATTGATGAATGTGCACAATGTATTGTAAATTAGATGTACTTGTATCTAGGTAAGTACCTACATTTCTTTACCCAAGCCAAGGGAGGGGTTTTGTCTTATATTTCTTTTATTTTTAATTTTACTCGCTGAATACATAAATAGTATAAGTTTCAGGCAACAAAGGGCCATTTATACAACTAAAGTAATTAAATGTATCGGCTATAACCATCGGCTTCTGCCGATGGTTGACTTCTACAAACAAATACAATATCAGAAAAATATCATTTCCGAAACCTTTTTATATGGTTATTCGGGTATTCCTTATCTGATCATCTAAGTATTTATTTACTCACTTATTTATAAACGATAACTAACTTTATGTAACGTTTATCACTGCCTTCAAACTTCATATCACAGTAAAGGAGAAACGTTACATAAAGTTAATCATCTTTATGGGGGTTATTTTTTAATTAAGAATATATAACTTATCTTCCAAAAAAACAAAAACTACACTAAAATACATTCTAAAGATGGTCATGGTGTTACTTGAGCATGGTTTCCTAGAATAAACGCGACATACATAACTCAGTACTCAATACAATATTTGCTCAGTCAAGTCAAGTCATATATCAAAATCTGTTCAAACACATTCGATCCATAAAAATAAACGTAAAATGTAAAGCGGTGCGCACACTTGCTACGTATTTGTATGTAGGTACTACGTAAATAGCGTAATCCCAGTAAGAACCGGTAAGCACCGGCGTGATTCGCGTCATCGCAACGTTATAACAGCGCCTATTGTAACCACTCTTATTGTACCCCCGGATTGGTTTCCCAACGAAGAAAGCGACCGAGAATCGATTTAAAATTTTCCTTGAAAGAAGAGTACAACAATAGAGTCTAATACGCGATTCTTATCTGAATCGTGGGTTCTTTTTAATTATTGGTTTACAAGCGACTTTTTCGAATTTAGACTATTTGAAAGCCCTTTTTTATATCTACAAGAATTTTATCTTCCTAGAACTTCGAGGCTTTATAATTTAAATTGGGTTCTCTCAAATGTAAATAATATTATATTCTATTTTAGAATCTTAAATCAAAAACTGTAAACAAAATACTCATACGTTTATTAGTAAAGTGACAGCTCTTTATTTACTTTTTTCTTTGATATTGACAGTTCTTCGTTTACATTTTTAATCTAAGATTCTGAAATAGAGAGTAGGTAATTATAGTTCACTCTGGACCAGAAAACCCACGAGGCCTGCGGCCTCTCGCTTCGCGGGGTTTTAAGGTCCAAAGTGAACTATAAATTGAAACCAAACTCAACCTTGCATTTTTTGTTCCATTAATAGGCTTTATTAATTACCGTTTTTATAGATCTTTAGTCATTTCGTTAGGTGCATTGTTAACATGAAGTTCGTTAAACAACCGGTATCATTACAATTAGAAAATATCAATTTTGCGTCTGAGCAACAAAACATTCGTCATGGAAAACTATTACCAAATACAGTTCGCTGTATAATATGTGGTCCATCGAACTGTGGAAAAACGAATTTGGTTATTGGACTACTTTTGCACGAAAATGGTTTAGAATATCGTAACGTTTATGTCTATTCAAAAACTCTTTATCAACCGAAATATAAGTACTTAGAACAGGTATTGCAAAGGGTTCCTGGTGTTACTTTCTCAAAGTTTCATGAAAATCAAGAAGTGTTCACTCCAGAAGAAGCAAAATGTAACTCAGTTATTGTTTTCGATGATGTATCTTGCGAGAATCAAAACAGTATGCGTGATTTTTTTGCAATGGGTAGACACAAATACATAGACTGTTTTTATTTAAACCAGACATATAGCAAAATACCAAAACAGTTAATAAGAGATAATGCAAATTTATTAGTATTGTTCAAGCAAGATGATATAAACTTGAGACACATATATGATGAACACGTCAATACTGATATGACATGGCAAGAATTCAGAGCAATGTGTGCCCAAATATGGAAAGAACCTTACAGTTATGTTGTAATAAACAAGGACTGTGAAAAAAACAAAGGTTGTTATCGAAAGAAATTTGATACGTTTGTTTTATTTCATTAGTGGACTTATGTAAATCATTTCTTGTTGAGTCGTGGCTTAGAAAACAAGTTCTGTGAGCGTTTTGTTTATATTAAATAATAAAATTATGTCTTACATTCCCGTCTTTCGCCGTTTCGCTGATGAAGAGGAACGTTTAAGGAGTTTTGCTACCTGGCCGCTGGGTTTAAATCAAAAACCAAAAGAAATGGCTGAAGCAGGATTTTTTTATACCGAAATAGGTGATAGAGTCGTCTGTTTTTACTGCGGTGGAAGAATGAAAGATTGGGGCCCCAACGATCTACCATGGGAAGAGCATGCACGCTGGTTTGGCCAATGTCCCTATGTATTGGTAATGAAAGGAGAAGACTATGTGGAAAATGTACAAAATGGAGGATATGAAGAATTCGAAGAAGAGTGCAGTCAAATTGAACCGGAAATAAAAGTCAACATAATACCATCATCAATTATATGTAAAATTTGTATGGAAGAAGAATTAAATACGTGTTTCACACCTTGTGGTCATGCTGTGGCGTGTGCGAAGTGTTCTCTGTCTGTCGGAGTTAAATGTCCGATTTGTAGAAAAGAATTCAAAAAAATTATTAGATTGTTTTTATAAATAAAGAAAGAAGTTAAGTATTTAAAAGTCTTTTTTTATCCCTTATAAATAGCTGAGAATATTATTCGTACTATTATTTTGTGAGGCTACTACAACCAACAAAGTTCATCACTATAAATAGCTAAATACATAAACTACACTATCATTTCACATGAATACTGTTAATGGTTCAATCAACTCTGCTGCAATGGAAAAAAATCTAAAAAAACAAATTGTTGAAGCTGCAGAAGCTGTTAAAAAGAAGGTTCGAAAAATGCGAAATATTGAAACGGACAGAAGTAATATTTTAAAATCTGTTTTTAAACCAATTACAGAACCCCTCAATAAAATGGTGGACAATTCTTTATCAATAGAATCTCCTGACAAAAGAAAATCATTTCATTATTCCAAAGCCTTACAAAATGATGTTAAATTTGATACTTCAAGTCCATTAGACAGCGATAAAACTCTAAAGAGACAATCTAATGTTGGATTCAATATATTAAGCCCAAAAGAATCTAGTGAGTCACAGGATAGTGATAATAACGATTACGATGGTGATGCAATTAAAATGGATACAGTAGAAGGAGATGAATCATTTAAGACAGTGTCTTCAGGTGCAACCGATGCAATTTTAGACGTTTCTTCGTGGTCTCTTACTCCTGATGCTTCAGATAGTTTCAATGATGTTCTGTTTGGTATTAGAAATGATCGCGGAAAACTCATGATGGGATCTTCGCGTGTTGTGTTGACTGATGATTATATTCAAGTTGGTACAAAGAAGTATAAATTTACGGATGGAATAAAAGAATTACTTTTTAAAAAAGTCCCTAACTTAGATGTAATAAATAATGAAGATTTGAGTCATTATAAGTTAATGTTGCAAGAAACAAATGCTCATAGAAGAAATTTTAGTCCAAATCAACCGATCAAGAGTAATAAAGGCCGAAAATACTTGAGTATTATAAAACCACTATTCAAATTACGTAAAGTTTCAGTAAGCACTGATAGTAGCCAACCGGACATAACACATCAAGGAGAAGGTTTACCACTTATGAAAACATGGAAGAAAAATGTTGACTACGTATACTGGGATGATCCTAATGAATTAGTTGAAAGATTAAAGCTTTTGATTGCTTCAAAAGATGCTGGTAACACTGGGTTGGAGAATGAAATCATTTCTATTATAGAAGAATTGCGTGAAAGCGGGATTATACCTTAATATATAGCATGATTTTTTTAAATTATTTCATTTCAACTTTATCGATAACACCTATCAGTTCACTATAATGGATAAGTTTGGACATCACATTCATAAACGCTTGCGTTTACCAGATTTCATAGAAAACTTTGATAAAATCCTAATGAAAACCGAAAGCGGAGAGTTTGATTTACATAATACAAGACTAACCGGTATTACGATTCCATTGAAAAATTCTGATGCTGTCAACAAGGAGTACGTAGATAGACAAAATGAATTGTATATAAAGAAGGAAGAGATCGCAACAATAGTTAATAATTTGAGAACAGTTTTAAAAGAATATGTTGATAATATTATTGTAGATTATTGTACAAAAGCTGATTTAATAAGAGCTAAAAAATGAGTAAACTTCAAATTGTGAATGAAATTCATAAAGCTGTTCGCAAGAATTTTAATCGACGATCAGTATTATTAAAGGGCATTGATGACCTATGGCAAGCAGATCTCATTGATTTTCAAAGTTTAAAAAGATATAACCGTGACCATAGATATATTTTGGTGATAATCGATTGTTTTTCTAAGTTTTCTTGGGCTATCCCCGTTAAAACTAAAACAAAAAAAGAAATCGCAAATGCGTTTCAAAGTGTATTAGATAAAAATCACCGAAAACCCATTAATTTACAAACTGATATGGGCACTGAATTTTACAACGATGAATTTAAAAAAGTAACAACAAAGTATAACATTAATCATTACTCTACATATTCTGTTAAAAAGGCTTCTATAGTTGAAAGACTAATAAGGACATTGAAAAACAAGCTGTTTAAACTTTTTAGTTTCAATGGTCACTATAAATGGATTGGAGAGTTGTTGACAAGTGTCATATCAACATATAACGACACAATACATCGAACAATAAATTATAAACCTAAAGATGTCAACCATTCAAACCAAAATGCAGTAATGAAAAATATTATAAAATTCCAGAACTCTAATATAAAGCATGCAAAATCCAACAAACTAAAAGTCGGTGATCATGTTCGTATAAGTAGATATAAAAGCAGCTTCGAAAAAGGATATACTCCTAACTGGTCTACAGAATTGTTTTTAGTTAAAAATGTTTATCTTTCTGTACCAGTTACGTATTCTATAGAAGATATGTACCACCAACCAATATTAGGACGTTTTTATGAACAAGAACTTCTAAAAACTAACTGTCCAAACGTATACCTTATTGAAAAAGTTTTAAGAAAAAAGGGTAATAAACTCTTTGTCAAGTGGTTGGGTCTTTCAAAAAGTGAAAACAGTTGGATTGATAAACAAGCGATCTTATAATCCTGTATTATTAGATTTATAAAAATATAAAATTGAGAATAACAATAGAAATGACTTCATTTATAATTCAGCTATGCGCGGTGGAGGTCTTGTGAATAGTATTATAAATAACTTACCATTTGAATTGCATTTACCCGGATATAATTATTGTGGACCCGGTACACGATTAAAGAAACGATTACTGAGAGGAGATAAAGGAGTTAATGAGCTTGATAACGCTTGTATGAGACACGATATTGCTTATAATAATTCAAACAGTTTGGAAGATCGACACAAAGCTGATTTAGATCTCATAAATATGGCAAAACAGAGAATGAAATCAAAAAACGCTGGAACAGGTGAAAAACTGGCTTCGTGGCTTGTGAACAAGGCGATGAAAACTAAGGTCAAGTATGGTGCAGGTGGGAGATCATTCAAGTCGATGGTATCAAAAATACATAAAAAACTGAAAAAGTCAAAACCAAAAAATGATGCTGCAGCAATAAAAGAAGCTTATTCTGCAGCTAAAAAGCACATTAAAAATAAGAAAAAAGTTCATGTGCCTCGTGTTATACCGTTGCCGAAAACAGGTGGTATTTTACCACTCATTCCAATATTCGCTGGACTATCCGCACTGGGCGCACTGGCAGGAGGTGCAGCAGGAATAACAAAGGCTGTAAACGATCATAAATCAGCGAAAAAGAACTTTGCAGAAGCTCAACGTCATAATAAAATGATAGAATCAATTGCTCTAGGAAAAGGCTTGTATATAAAACCCTACAAGACAGGAAATGGTCTTTTTGTAAATAAATCAAAAAACTAATTAAAAGGTTACCCAGACGCGCACTTTCTGATTTAGACATATTAGATTATGCTAATCAACATATTCCATACTTTAGGGGTGTTTTCATGAGAAATAAACTACCATCAAAATCCAAGGATATTGAGTGTGGGATTGTCAATTTAGATAGTTCAGAAAATGATGGAACTCATTGGGTAGCCTATGTAAAACTATTCAAAAATTGTGAATATTTTGATAGCTTTGGCGATTTAAAGCCTCCGTTAGAGTTGGCTGAGTATTTAAGATATCGCATCAAATATAATTATTCTAGATATCAAGACTTTAACACATCCAATTGTGGACACTTATGTTTAAAGTTTCTAGAAACGTTTTGGAAGGAAGAGCTAGGTGAAAACTATGCGATTATAAATCGAGCAAACAAGAACTTACTAAAAAATTGTATGATCGTTAGTGGATTCAATAAATGAATTAATTATTATTATTAATATATTAAGTGTGTGGTTCATTAACTTAGATGATTAATTTAGGTTATTTTTTAATAAATTATAATATTGACTATAAATTTATAAAGTTGTTTTAATTACCTTCATTTGTAAAATGTCTTTCACGTTGTCTATAACTGGTAATACCTCGATTTTATCGTCCACTTTTTATCCACCATTGCAATTTGAAGGTGAATACGAGTGTGCCCTGTTGTATTTGTCTACATTCAATTCGATCCCTAACATTGATAAACGAAATAATAAATTTTATTACGACAACAATGAAGTCTTAGAAATACCAGAAGGTGCTTACGAACTCCAAGATATATCTGACTATTTAAAATCAAACGTAAAAAATGGAACAAACATAAATTTGTTTTGTAACAACAACACGTTAAAAACTTTCCTTTTTTGTTCTAAAAACATACAATTCGACAAAAATGATTCTCTCGGAAAATTATTAGGGTTTGACAAACAAACTCTTAAAGCCAATATAATACACGAGTCGCAACTTCCAGTTAACATTTTATCGACAACAGTGGTAAGAATCGAATGTGATATAGTGAGCGGATCATATATTAATGGAAAATCAAGTCACATCATTTATGAATTTGCCCCAAACGTTCCACCAGGGTATCGAATAATAGAAGTGCCAAAAAATATAATTTATTTTCCAATCAATCAAAATAACATAAGTTCTATAAATATCAGATTGTTAGACATAAATAATAATTTGATAAATCTACGAGGTGAAGAAGTTCAATTGTACATGCATATCAGGAAAAAATGATAGACTTCAATAAATACGGTAATAATGTTATAAAACCTATCAGTACTCATCGATCAATCCGGAAAGGAACAACTAAGAAAAAAATTAAAATTACCAAAGAAAATAAACAATTCTTAAAATTTATCGGACTACTAAAATGAACATCTTAGATATCACGAGTTCACCGGCATACGATAATACCATAGATGGTATAGAATATCATTCGTATAAGCCTTACATAACAAGTTTCAACAGGAATGATGAAATTCGAATCCCTATCAACCAACAAGATTTATACATATTACCATCAGCAAGTACCCTCTATATAGAAGGAACGGTAAACATTGTGAAAGGTGCTGCAAAAGAAAAAGTTGATGCTATAGAGTTCACGAATAATCCAGTTCTTTTTCTGTTCCAAGATGTTCGTTATGAACTTAATGGAGTAGAAATTGATAGAATAAAAAATGCTGGAATGACAACAACAATAAAAAATTTGCTATCTTTTAATGAAAGTGAGGCTAAAATGGCTAAAGCTTGGGGTTGGGATGTAAATGGAACAAAGAAAACCCACGGAGGACACTTTTCTTGTTCAATACCCCTGAGAAACGTTTTAGGCTTTGCTGAAGATTATAAAAAAATTATTTTGAACTGCAAACATGAACTAATATTATTACGCAGCAATACAGATTTAAACTCTTTAAAAATTCCAACTGGTGAATCTCTCGAAGATATAACAATTCACAAATTAGTTTGGCGCGTCCCGCACATCAAAGTGTCTGACAAAGAAAAAGTACATTTATTAAAACTATTAGAAAAGGATCGTCCTCTCCATTTAGCTTTTAGGAATTGGGATTTATATGAGTATCCGTTAGTACCAAAAACAACTAAGCATACTTGGTCAATTAAAACATCATCGCAGATTGAAAAACCAAGATATGTAGTATTAGGGTTACAAACGAATAGAAAGAACTTGCCGGATAAAGATATATCACGATTCGATCATTGTAATTTGAGAGATGTCAAAGTGTATCTTAATTCTGTATATTATCCATATGAAAATTTGAATATAAGTTTTAAAGATCAGAAATTTGCGTTATTATATGAACAATATGTCAAATTCCAAGAATCTTATTACGGACGTAGAAGTGAACCACTGCTCAGTCCAAATGAATTTAATGAAAAAACACCACTGTTTGTAATCGATTGCTCTAGACAATGTGAAAATCTAAAGTCCGGTCCAGTAGTCAGTGTACGTATAGAACTTGAAAGCAATTCAGAGATACCTGATCACACCGCTGCATATTGTCTCATTTTAAACGATTCCATCATTGAGTATAGACCGTTGAGTAACATAGTGAAAAAAATATCATAAATATGAATCCCAGTGATTTTGTAATTGTAGACGTACAAGGATTTAAGGATAAAGAAAATAAATTTATCATAAAAGAATTTGCGGTTATACGGAACGAATATACGCAAACTTTTCTTGTGAAACCCCCTTTCCATTTTAAACACTTAACGGTGGAAGAAAAAAAACACGTGCGATGGATAGAAGCTAATCGAGGAATTTATTGGAGTGAAGGTTTTATTGACTACAGTGAATTTAAGCGTATTGTTAAACCATATTTGAATTTTCAAAATGTTTTAACTAAAGGCACTGAGAAAATCAAGTGGATTAAAGATTTATGTGAGAACTGCGAAGTAATAGATATAGGAGAAAACCAAGGCTGTCCTAATTTTTTAAAATTATATAACGATTATGAGGTTTCTAATGTAAGTTTGAATTGTATTGATCATAATAAAATTTGTGCTCTTAAAAATGTTATTTGTATCAAGAAATGGTGTGAAGGAAGCAAGAATGAATTTAATTTATGTAAATATTTTAACTCTGTTTCTTGTACTTGATATTTTTACTGAAATATATTTTTATCAATTTATTACTTTTGTATTATCATTTCGTCTAAACAAATAAGGTACCTAATTCATAAATAAAATACATTATTTGAACAAATCAGATAAGCAAGGATTTATTTCAAGATAATCTATGACTAATACATTAAAAATATAATTGACTAAAAACTAAACTTATAACGGATTATCTTTATTCATTTAAACAATACTTATTAACTAAAATATACAAATTAATTATCGATTATTGTTTCTGATATACTTTTTATCACTCTCTCCGTTTGGTCTAATATATTGTCTATACAATCTTTCACCACATATTGAGCCGATACAATTACTTCACTGTCATTTTCACTGTTTTCACCACTAATGTCAGTTATACTGATCTGAATTAACCGCCTCCCTTTGCAAGGCTCGCGGTTCAATACAAATGAAGATCTTCGTTGGATGCTACTGGAATTCTTAGTCGTCTTCTTTAATTTCTGTTTTAGGGGCTTCGGAGTTTTCTTTAAATTGCTTACAGGCAAGTTGTCCTCATAATCATTATCAGGAAAATTTTGTGCGCATTGAAAGTAAAGATCTTGAGTGTTGATTCCGAAGAGTCTATCAGCTTGTTCCACATCATTTTTTAGGTCCATGTTCGACATTATCTGAAACAATCAAAATAACACATAAGCTTAGCATAAGTAAGTAGTATTCAAATGAAAATAGAAAAAAAAAGTAAAAAAATAACTTACCAACGTGCAATATTTATTTATTTAGTTAGCTCGAAAGGTATTGTCTCTGTAACGTACAAGTAAAGAATGATGTAATAATCCATCAACATTTAATGAGGTTTTTGTTTACTCGACAAAATCATGCATTGATGCAATAGTAATTGATATTTTTACTAAGAAACAGCGCAGGTGTTTGTTCTCAAGTTTCATTCTTTTAAAGCAAACAAATAGAAACGTGTTGCGACATGTTAGTCGGTATCATCAAACTGCTTTGTTTATAATATTAGTTGGTAGGTACCTAAGTAATTATTTCATTTCTAAAGAGATAAATAAAACGCATCATTATTATGACATAATAACATATTTATTGATAAACTTAAACTATAACTTATAGCTATAACATCCCGTTTAGTTTACCATAGGTACATAAGTAATAAGCAACAAAAATATATGGTGTATAGGTCTATCATGTATTTTTATTGTAACAAAATAGTATTCTTAATTTACGATTTAAAAGTACTGTGAGCGCTACGATATTAGTTTGAAAAGGGTTCAGATTGTATGCTACTTACCTACAGATTATTACTGGAGTTATAATTATGTAAAATTAAGTAATAAGTAACAAAATATTTTTATACTCCTAGGAAAGCAACATGACCCAGTGCTTTTGTAGATATCTTATCTGATGATATTAGACGTTTATCATCTTTACTGGATAAAGCGACTTTATTTACGCAATGAGTGAAAACTTGATGTTTTATCGATTTAAACAATTTATTCTTTTTTCTTAAAATTGATTGAGAAAATAAAGTTGTTCTATAGTCAGACACCTCTAAATCGCGAACGACACATGATTTTACACCTTTAGCTTTTTTTATTTCAGTTTCAATAGTTTTTAAACAATAAAGTTTTGAACGTAATCCGATGAATTCTAATATAATTTTACCGGCCATTTCATCCTTAAATAACCCTGGTACTTTTTTATTGATCAAAGGTAAACCATACTCGTTGTCTATTGAAAAATTACTAGTGTCAAAATAATTAATAAAATGTTCTTTTAAATCTTTATAGAAATCTTTTGTTTTAATATGATAGATAAAACTATCTGTATCGGTATAACACATTTGCAATCGATCACCATAATGTGGTTTCATTACTGAATAATGAAAATCATACATGTGAGTTTTAGACAATTCAAGTACCGAAAAACCAATATAAATAGGTTTATCTAATGCTATTTGTGTTGGTTTCAGTTGGATAGCTGCTAAGTTTTCACTAAAAATGATGCTGCTATGATAATAAGGGGACGATATTAGTTTACCTGCACTATTTTTCTTTTTAGTAAAATTATGATTATCTTGCCATTGGTTAACTAATTTAACATCAACTTTCTTTGCGTTGTTTTCCAATGTTTTACCAAATATACTGTTATTAAGTAATTTGAAAAAATCTTGTTCAAACGTTGATTTAGCTTGTTGTCTCAAACATGTATTTAATTCAATATACTGTTTTAAATAATCATTTTGACGGAATTTAATGACTCTATGAACTTTTTTCAATATTAAACCATGTTTCAAGCATGTTTTTAAATAAACATAATGAATAACGTAATGGAATTTATCGTATAGATTTGGAATCAATTTAACAGACTTAGAACCAGGAGCAATAAAACGTTGTGAAGCCAGGGGATAATCTGAGTGGGTTAAATGCAATGATTTAGGATAGCTTAAGTCAACCTCAAGAATAAAACCATATTCAGCATTATCTGGTACACTATTTACGTCTAAACTAGTGATTTCTTCTTTAGATAGAAATTTAAATTCAGATAACGGTAAAGTTAAACTCATACTGTATCCATATAGGTTATTACAATCTATGTATATGAGGTGAGATTCTGGAATCGAATGATCAAAATCCAACATATATTTATTATTGGCTTTGGCATATCTATGCGATACCAAACAAATACCACCTCTTATTCCTGATTGTATCATATTGTAAATAGCTTCATCATTTATCAATTCTAACTCGACTTGTGTTTTGTACAGCATTGCATCAAAAGATAAACTCGGGGCTGTAATATAAAACGCTGGGTCCAATTGATAATAACTTTTACAAGTTACACGGAACTGTTCAAAGACATCAGTTAACAATAAAACGTCAGTTTTCAAATATAAGTCTGTATATTGACCCATATTATTTAATCTAAATTGTCTCCAAATTAATTGCGCGTGAGCATAATCTTTTTTAGATATATGCTCATTCGTAAGAGAACTATAAAAATCTTTTTTATTTGGGAGTGATGTTTCATTGTAACGCTGTAAATTATTCATATAATCGTAAGGATAGACTCCTTTTCGAGTAAGAAGATGAAACCGTGTGTCGTTTGAAAAATGTTTTCTTAAATGTACGAATTGTTCGGTTTTCATAGTTTTTGTTAATTTATCTAAACTAGTATTTAAAAATTTGAAAGAATCAACAAATCGCAACAATATTAATTTTCCATCAGAAAAAGGTATACACTTTGTGAATGAAACGTAATTCTCTTTAGTTTTTGGTATAATTTTTATAGACCCTGGAGCTTCACCTAATTTTGTAATAAATAAATGACAGTCGTAACCAGACAAATTATGAAAAAAAATTGGTATAAACTTTGGAATTTTGTATTGTAGATTGCAATAATTATGAGCTGCCCCTCGAAATTTCCCAGTTATGTGACAATGATCTTTAACTTTGTCACCATATAAAAACTTGTCACAAATGTGGCACTTAGATGCAGTTTTAAAATTATGTTCATCAAGTCCAGTAAAAATTATAGACACATTTCGATACAATATATCTCGAATTTCACGAACGTCATTATAAATGTATGATATGAATTTATCTACACAATCAATCCCTCGATATGTTACAAATTTATTGTACGATGAGTTTTGTGAACAAACAATATAATAAGCGAATGCAATGGGTACATGTCGTTGAGTTGTAGAAGTATGTAGACCTCTAATTTCTTCATTACAACTCGCTTCAAGCATACTTTCAAAGTCAGCGTAAATTACGAACGGAACGTTTTGCTTCCGATCATAATTTTTAAACTTTATTACTGAACCCTTTTCAGGTAAGACGGTGACAATCCCATTACAAGTATGACTATCTACTAGATCAGCACTTTTAAAAAACACTAAACAAGTATCACATAGAAATAGTTTTTTATGATTTGTAGTAATTTGATTTCGTAATAAACGCGACAAGTTTTTGATTAAACAATAATGCGATTTTGTACCATTTTCTAAATAAAGTAAATGAATAATTCGCCGATTAACAGTGTTTTCCGATTTATACAGAGGACCAATAACAGTGTTCTTTTTACTCAATCCGTAAATTATGAAACCTAAACCAGGATTGTTATTTTCAAATATAGATATATCAGAAAAAGTTGCTGGAAATGTCATTTTTTGTAAGTTAAGTACATCACGAAAATTTGGATACGATGAAACTCTATCAACATGATTTTTAGCTGGGTACAAAAAGGCTAGGACGCTCCATAAGAAACAATGCTTATCAGTGTTACGAACGTTTATACAAGCCTTTTTGCTTTTTATTTGATTAGGTAATTCAATGTACGTTGAACCGCGCAATGGCTCGAATTTGTTTACGTTAATTTCTATGTGCATACAGTTTAGAAACGCCCACCCACTGTCACGATCTTCAAATTCTTCCACTTGGTTTTTCAAAGTTTGAACAAGCGAAGAAAATAACATATCGAAGTCATAATTACCGTAAATAGGTGTATTTTTCGTACAAAATGATTTAATATCTTGTTCATCATTCTTGAACATTAGAAAACCTGCGTAAAGTTCAAAGTTAACTTTTATACAAATATGTAACTTTAGGCTATCATTTAAAAGACGTTGTAATTGACCGCGAATCGATTTCAAAAATAATTCAATACTAGATCGATTCTTGTCCTGAGCCAAAATTCTATAAGAAATAATTCTACATTTAAATGCGGATTCTATGATTTCAATTCCATCGCTAAATAAATGACTCGAAACTTTCTGTTTGTGTAACCTACTGCGTAAGTGACCTACCCATGAGTGATTATTTATTAATAACTCGCACGTCTTACAGAAAGGCATTATTATAAAGTGAATAACCAAGTACGTAAAATATTTATTTATTTCTATAATATCTTAGTGACTAAATACACTTGAAAACGCTAAAAGTATCTTAAAGCAGTAGTCGAAGAAGTGCAAGAAGTACCTACCTACTAGTGTCTTTAAAAAATTTAGCTTCGGTTTCTTTAAATACATCAAAAGATGTGATTAAGAGCTTCTGTAGCGGGACCCAAGCTGGGTCTTTGTCGCTCAAAATCAATTTTAAAGACGTTAAGGCTTTTTTGTACCGAGTTTCGGGTTTGTCGTTAGCGATGTCGGCCTTGTTATAAAGCCTGAGCTCGAGATAATAGTCACCACTCGTGACGGTTGATCGATAGCTTTGCCCGTTCGCTACTCTGGTCGCAAATGCTGATACTAGTGGTTTGACGCCGTCGCTGGATTTTGATCTGCCGCTAATGACGGCTGCCTCTGCGTCGATGATGGAAAATATGTTCGGTTTTCTGTGAACAAAGTAAAAATAATTAGTTTACTAAAAGTGAACATCACAAAGATGACGACGACTGGCTTATTACCATCGGCTGTATAACGGCTCTTTTGGAAGTTGAGCAGTTCAAGGATACATCGAGACGTTTTCACTTGAACAACAACAATGAGTCCTCAAATACGTCATGATAGGTTCAGTTTCAATGTTTTAAACTAACCTGACTGAATGACTAACCTCTTAGTAAAAAAATCGTAGAAACTTACTTCGAACAAACGGTTTCAGGCGTTTCTTTATTGGCTTTCCTCTTCGTCGCCTTTTTCAAAACGGTCGCAGCGGTGGAAGCATGCTTCTTTCTTTCCGGCACTGGTTTCCAGGAGTCGGGCACGTCGGTTTCGGCACTGCTGTCTTGTTCATATTCATAATCAGACCTAGAACGAAAAAAAAAAAAAAAAAAAAAATAACGTAAAATGACATTATACATACTATTAAAACATACTCTTTTTTGTAAAAAGTAGCTACTCACTTACATTTTTATTTTTTAACTTCAAAAATTTTTTCTTGAAGTTAGTGGCTTAGGAGCTGCTCTGTGTTTCTTGCTGGGCAAGTCAGAGGTACTTCTTGCTGATAAGTAGGTAGGTACTTCTTGCACTTCTTCGACGTCACTTCGACTACTGCTTTCAGAATTTTATGATACTTTTAGCGTTTTCAAGTGTATTTATATGTTTGAAAAATAAATAGTCAGCAGTATTGTTCAAAAATTGAAAAAACAAATTATAAATTTTTAATCGGTCGATAGCCGTTAAGTAATGAAGTCAATAACAATTAATTACGTTAAACGTTAAATATCGATCGACTTTATATTTGCTGTCGGTGAATACAAAGAAATGAACTTAAATGCAATAATGAACGTTATTGTAAAGCTTTTAAAAATGATTTCTCATTGAAAGAACCACAATACAAAACATAGATGTCAGCGAAATACGACTTTTATAAATATCATAGATACAGAGGTAAAGTTTGTTTGAATATCTACCAAAAAGGTTTGATGTTAGCTCTATTAAAGCAGGTAAAAATGATAATCTTTGTTTAAAGAACCACAATACAAAACATAGATGTCAGCGAAATACGACTTTTATAAATATCATAGATACAGAGGTAAAGTTTGTTTGAATATCTACCAAAAAGGTTTGATGTTAGCTCTATTAAAGCAGGTAAAAATGATAATCTTTGTTTAACACAGCGGACTCACTTAGTTTAGTGGTAGATATCTCGACTTTCATTCCGAATTCTTGGGTTCGAAACAGCTTCAATGGAACAAATTATTATGTAATATTATAAAAGCAAAAGTTAGTAAGTATGCCTGTTTGTTACTCTTTCATGTAAAAACTACAGAACTGATTGAGATGACATTTAGAATATGGGTAGCTGGGAGACCTGGAATAACACATTGGCTACTTATTTTATTCTTTAGTTTTATTTTTATAATGATTAAGATGTGTTTCTTTTCGGTAGGTACCTACAAAACGTGTAAGGTTTGTTTCTGTTCATTTTCAATATAAAGGTATAAAAATGAATCCCTATTTTGGTTTCGTGAACGGTTGGACCGTTTTCGCTAATTCTTATTTTGTTGTATTTGTTAAGTGAAAGAAAAATCATAAATCGATTTTGATATTTTTTTAAATTTTGGATCGAGACTTACGCGAGAGAAACAGCTTGGCGCAGTTATTATTGAATAAAATACAATTTTCTTGATAATAAGAATATATTTTCTTACAATTCGTACAATTTGTAGGAAAGAAAAGTGAATTTTGGCAATTAATAAACGCCTAATCAAAAGTTTATAGAAACACACTATAATTTATAAGAAAATGTTAAATTAAGATGTGTAATCAATTACTTACTTCATTCTTTATTATATTTTAACGATGGTTAAAATTTAATAACAATTCGGTAATTTGAGGGTTCAAATTTGACAATTGAAAGGAATTCGTGTTAGATAACGCCTGTAGGAAAAATGTAAGCAACGCAGCCAGACAAGAATAACATTTACATTAGTTTTGTGTTTGTTTTTGTTTTTAAAATATCTTTATTAACAATGAACTTAAGAAACATTTGATGTAATAGTGTACATTAGTTTATCGTATTAAATCAACAAAATATAATTTAATACGTTTTATGGCTCGCTAGACCTTTAAAACTTTACATTTACAGGGACTTACGCGGTTGACCCGCGGGACACAGCGGGTTCGCTAGTAGGTACCTAGATATTATCTAGGTAATATTATGTTATTATATATAATAATATTAAAATGTTTTAACTGTGTGTTTTCGCAATTAGCCCTACAACTGGGTCTTTAAGCTGTGGGTTTCCTCACGATGTTTCCCTTCACCGTAAGAGCGATGTAAATAACGCACATATTTTTTTCTTAAAGAAAAGACATTGGCCGGGATTCGGAAAAGCATACTTCTTTTATTTTTTAGTTGGTTAAGAATATTCATTATGGGTTCAGTTAGGTATCAATATTTAATCGATTACATATCATAGTTCTCACAGGAACATGAAACGTTATGTACCATTAGGTACTAAAATACGTAGAAATCAAGAAATAGGTAACATAATTTCTAGAAGTTTGATGAGTTGACATTGAGTAAAATCTAAAATAAAAGTCCATAACCACCTATAATAATAATACACTAGTTGAAATCTAATACTCAAATACTCGTTAATTGGTTTTGTCGTAGTCGAATAAAAACCTACTCTTATTTACGAGTATTTGTATTTATTAATTTATAATGTTGTATGTGTCATACTATTATTGTAATATTATTCAAGTAGTTTTTCTCCTGTCTGAACACCATTCTCTTCATCTTTCTTCACTTCTTGTCCATCCTAAGGGTACCTGGAAGAGGTCGCTTTAAGCGATAAAACCTCTCATTGTGCCACCTAAATTTAAGTTGCTTTTGTCTTTTTCTTTTATTGTAATGATTTAATTGTGGTGTGTTGCAATAATCAATCTATCTATTCTTTGAAATAGCATAGATCAGATAAAACATGACCCCATTACCAGAACCCCTCGAAGAAGGGGTCCTACATTAATAACAAATATTTTAGAAATTGAAAACCTCCGAAGTCAGCTAAATGTATTCATGGACATATGGCTACGACTTTACAATTGATAAGTATTCCCTTTCAGCTTACGTCAACTAAATCAATTTACACGTCGGCGCCGCTTTATTACTTACCGTGTGAAATCATTTAGTACTTGTTTTTGTGTGTAGTGCTTAGTGTTTTAGTGTTTGCCTTTTTTTCAGTTTTAGTTTTTAACGATATTATTATAAAATTAGTGTGATTCTTCTGGGAAAAAAAATGTAAGTACGAAATAACGTTATTGCAATGGTACAAAATTTAGATAGATATTGATTTTTTATTGTATCAATTTCTATTTAAATTCAGCGTTGAAATAATAGTTCAATGCTGAAAGTATTTTACCATAGTGCTTACAACCAACAGTTGTATTTCTGTTTTAGTCATTTCAAATTAACAAGAAAATTACAGCAGGTAGTCGGTGAGTTTATGTTATTTAATAATCTAAGTAATTAGAAGTGAGTACTTGATTCTTCAGACTGATTGTTTTAAAACTAAATGTATTTCATAATATCGGTTAAAGTGATCTTACCATGGGCGCTATAGGAATATACACATATTGACGGTGTTTTTCCAACCGAATATTATATGAAATATATTTTTAATCAGTACTTGATTGTTTTATAAAACGAAATGTAATTCATAATATCAGTTAAAGTGATCTTACCATGGACGCTATGGGAATATACACATATTGACGGTGTTTTTCCGACCGAATATAATATGAAATATATTTTTAATCAGTACTTGATTGTTTTATAAAACGAAATGTAATTAATAATATCGGTTAAAGTGATCTTACCATGGGCGCTATTGGAATATACACATATTGACGGTGTTTTTCCGACCGAATATAATATGAAATATATTTTTAATCAGTACTTGATTGTTTTATAAAACGAAATGTAATTAATAATATCGGTTAAAGTGATCTTACCATGGGCGCTATTGGAATATACACATATTGACGGTGTTTTTCCGACCGAATATTATACGAATTATATTTTTAATCAGTAAGTACTGATTTGTTTCAAACGTAATGTAATTAAATAACATAAATGACAACGACATCGATATGAAATGACTATGAACAACAAGAAGAGGTTGAAAAATTACTTAATATGTGTCGTTAACTGTCTCACTCTATGGAAATAAACGCGTTGAGAGAACTCAATAATTTCATAAACCAATGATGATAATATGATCATACTCATAAGCGTCGTTTTATTGGAACGAAAAAGCAAGGTTGATTTTGGTTTCATGTTTTAGGTTATGTTCGTTCTAGACCAATAATTCCCTTAATATCTATGTTTTATTGGGCAGCGGGGGTGCGGGGGCGCTGACCAATAAAACATAGATATTAAGGGAATTATTGGTCTAGAACGAACATAACTTACCTACTGATGCCCTGCATTGAAACCGACCGATTACAGACCAGTTTAAGTACTTGGGATCTGTGCTTCACGAGTCCGGCGACATCGATTGTGACGTCAAGTCCCGCATTTCGGCAGCTTGGGCCAAGTGGCGAGAGGTAACTGGTGTCATCTGTGACCCGAAAATGCCGGTTAAACTGAAGGGACAGGTCTATAAAACGATCATTAGTCCTGTCCTTTTGTATGGTAGTGAGGCGTGGCCATTGCTTGAGCGACATAAGCAGGAGCTGCGTGTCACGGAGATGAAGATGCTGCGCTGGATGTGTGGAGTGACGCGAAAAGACCGCGTCAGAAACTCCCGCATCAGGGGCAGCCTTCATGTCCGAGACATTGCAGACAAACTGCAAGAATGCCGCTTACGGTGGTACGGCCACGTTCTACGGAAACCGGCTAGTTACGTGGGAAACAAATGTCTTGCTATGGCGCCTCCGCCCGGCCGCGGCAGATTGGGGAAGACCCAAGAAGTGCTGGCTTGACGTTGTAAGATCGGATATGCGTGCAAATGGCCTCACTACACGGGATGCCGAAGATCGTGCGAAGTGGAGACGTAAAAGTAGGAAAGCGGACCCCGGGCTGTCGAGAGAGATGCAACCGGGAACAACGCTCGGATGATGATGAGATGCCCTGCATTGAACTAAGGTCAGTTCACCTACAAAGTTCTATTAGTATAAATAAGATATTGACTGACTAGTTCTATTTTTTTGTAAAATTTAGACGGAAGTTTGTGATTTTATAATTTCCAGAAAACTTTCAACATCACAAGTTGTGATGTTGAAAATTTTCTGGATATGTATTTTATATTTTTTTCAACATATGTAGGTACATGAGATGTTGTAATTCACAATATCTCATGTACCTACCTACATATGTTGTGAATATCCTCAACTCTAATAAGCATTGTTTTCAAAACTAATGTTTTAAATAATTTTTATAGTTAACCGTCCGAGAAAAATCAGTTCTGGCCTACTACAGAAGCTTAAGAGGATAGTCTCCATTCTCTTTCTCCATACAAACGTAGTTTACATTTTCCTCCCTGGATAAAGACATTAGAACAAATATGTTTATGCCATAAAACCTATATCTGTCATGACAATGCATCTACCTTTTTATTTGTTTTTATTTTCTAATTAAAATAATAGTAAAAAATAATAAAATGAAAAAAATAAAAAGGTAGATGCATAGTCATGACAGATATAAGTGTAAAGGCATAAACATATTTGCTCTAATGTCTTTATCCAGGGAGGAAAATGTAAACTACGTTTGTATGGAGAAAGAGAATGGAGACCATCCTCTTAAAAAATGAAAATGATCTAGTCCTAGTTTCTTGTGAGATAATTACTTAGTAGGTAAACAAAAAACCCGGAATT
The DNA here is from genome assembly GCA_958496205.1 of Idaea biselata. Lineage (NCBI taxonomy): Eukaryota > Metazoa > Arthropoda > Insecta > Lepidoptera > Geometridae > Idaea > Idaea biselata. The sequence goes on from CAUEGO010000305.1 coordinate 20,576, forward strand.
GGCTAATGTTAGGGATTGAAAAGAGGTTATTATTTGTTATTTTTCTATGAAAGGTCCATTAGTTCCCTTAATAACAACCGATAGTCATCATACCTCTCTTTTACGCAACAACAATCGGGTAGGTACAGCAAAACGTGTACATTGGACCGCAGTGCATCAGTTAAGTAACAGATAAACAACATTTCGTGTGCACAGTGTGCGGAGTGAGATTTCCAACTGCGTACTCCGGATTATAGGATACGAATTGCTATGGTGGATGTTATACTGTGTAATATTTGTGTTTTGTACTTTTTTATTTATCTTTGATGATTCTAAGTATTATCTGCATCTAATTCTATGTTTTAGGGTTTTTTTAGTCAACAAGAAACCCTAGAAACTGGTTTAAACCGTGACGGACTCTCTACTCTATAAATATGAAGTAGGTATTGTATGATTTTACTATATCATTCAAAAACAGCTGAATGGATGTTTTCAAATATCAAAATCAAAGTTCTTTTACTCATTCGGATATTACAGTATATACAGAGTATTTAATCTTAAATTTTAAATAAGTATAGTTTTTTTACTTGAATTAAAAAATGTTATTATTTATTTATTTATTTATTTATTTTTAGGAGAACCAACAGCTGCTTAACAATATAACTTAAAAAAACTAAAAACCGGAGAGCCAATTAGAGCCAATTATTATGTTACAAAAACATTTGAAAAATAACATGTAATAATATTATATGTATCAAAGTCAAAGTGGGTTTTAGCCGGTAATATTTATTCAATAAGAACAATGTATGAATTATACATGATCATTTTGATATGTCGACTTAATACTATGATTTAGTGTGGTCAAAAAGCAGAATTGGTTACAGAATCTGCTGAACTACCTTTTTAGGGTTCCGTACAAAAGGTAAAAACGAGACCCTAATGCCATGAAGCCGAGTTTAGTAGCGTGTCTTGACAGCCAAGGCACCTCGCGGCGTTCTTAAACTTTCCCAACTTACATACTTGACAAATTTGTTTGGAAAAGTTACATAACTTGTAGGAAATGTAGGAAATTTGACACATGACTTGTCAAAGCCCGGTTTCAGAAGGCAGGCAAGGCAAACTATTACTGCCTTCGGCTTAGCGACGTTTTGGTCGAAAAATTTCGTCCAATTTCTATTGCCAATCGCCATACACATACATCTCGATCTATGTGGCCGGTCATTGTCTCTGTTGTTCTAAATGTGTTCATCGCATATAGGTACGCACATTTAGAAGAACAGTGATAACCATTAACCAATTGGATTATTTTATTTCAAAACGACCGGCCACCCGGCCATATCTAGAACAAGACGCACCTCTATGGCAATAGAAATTGGACGAAATATTTGCGCCCGAACCGTCGCTAACGCAGCGTACTACGTGGACGATTGGATGCGAACGCGATTGCGAAGCGATCCGATCCGGTGCGGTGCGGAAACAACAAACAGTCGATAGCTATTGAAGTGTCCTACGTGACCAAACGCACGTAAAGTGCGATGCGGCGTGATTCTCGACTGTTCCTTGTTTCCGCACCGCACCGGATCGGATCACTTTGCAATCGGATTCGCATCCAATCGTCCACGTAGGACGCTGCGTTAGCCCTTCTTTCTTCTATAGCCTAGGTATACCTGAGTGAGTACCTAACTGGTCGGCATGTAGTTTTTGTACAAATCTCACATAGCTCTAATAATAAACGTGGAGTAAGATCGGAGTAATTTTACAAATTTCTGTTTCTGTCTGTCAACTTTGAAAGTTCTTGTCGCGGCAAAAGACAAAGATTGTTCTCACTACTCCGACCTTCCTCCACGTTTATTAATAAGGCTATGTGTTTGACATGTATCTACAATGAGAGGGGACAGCTCTATCTGTATTTGGTTTTTATAAATGTGGAAAGGTACAGATATAAAGTAATTAGCGATAGAAATATAATACAGCGGCCAGTATGAGGAAGAGTGCTACTGTGGCTGGCGGAGACGTGGAATCTGAAGAGTTGCAGTGGTCTTGGAAACATTGGCATACCTGAGAACAGTACACGAATATAAATATAACCAACTTGCTGCGTCCCGCGGTTTTACCCGCGTAAGTTCCGACCCCGAGGGAATAGACGGATCAGAAGTAGCCTATGTTACTCCTCGAAAATGTAGCTTTCTTTTGGAGAAAGAATTTTTGAAATCGGTCCAGTAGTTTCGGAGCCTTTTTCGGAGATTTTCCTTAACGAGGAACATACATAGACACTCAAGAAAATTCGCCTTTATAATATAACTAGCTGCGCCCTTAGATGAAAACAAAAATAGTAGATACGGTTATCTAACATTGTGTTTTCGAAAAATGAGCCTGAAACACCTGCATGCATTTTCATAAAATTATTGTATTTAAAAACATTTGTCATCAAGAATGATTCAGGCATTTATAAAATGAGCAAACAGGCATTCTGATGGATGTCAAAAAGACAATCGCAGTATGACAGCACGTGCTCACGCGGCAACGGTTTGACATACAACTAGACTAGTGCGTCAGCTAGACGCAGTTTTATTGTCTATAACTAGGTACCGTATCTTTAGTTTTTTATTTTATTCTAAGGCTACGCCTCGCGGCTTCACCCGCGTAACACCGGATCCCGCGGTCTCCAGCGTTTCATGGTAATCGGTTCAGCGGATTTTACGTAATTGAGTAACAAACACACACACATACATAGTCACAAACTTTCAGCTTTATAATATTAGTAGGATGGGAAAGGAAGTAGCACACGGCACGTAAGCCAAATTGCCTTCCAAAACCATGTGTGCAAGTCGAACTGCTTCCTACCTCCTATTGAACAAAGAAATGACAACACGCTTACGGGAACAGCGTGCTCCTGGAAAACTCCAGTTTATCTTGGTAGTATTTATTGAGTTACCGTCTCCAGGTGATCCCTGTTGTCCGCGCGGTAACACTCGCGTTCATGCGGGACCCACCCGCAGCCGCGCGTTACACGCACCTCGGAATCCTTACCGGGGTGGTATACTGAAAGTTTACAATTAAAAAGTAGAGTTTTCTTCGGTTTTCGCAAAGTGAAAGAAATTAATTTTTAGGGTTAAGTAAAGAGTAAAAACATCGGACTCTTTTACAATGACTCCACTGTCTGTCTGTCTTTCACCAGGCTGTATCTCATCAACCGTGACAGGTAGACAGACAGATATTGTATTTGTGTTGCCGCTATAACAACAAATAGGTACAAACCGAAAAAAATAAATAAATAAGTGGAGCTTACGTACAACAAACTTTTTTTTTGTGATAATGGCATGTATGTAATACCCTTCGTTCGCGAGTCCTACTCGTACTTGGCCGGTTTTTATTTGTAGCGTGGACTTGAAAAGTTACTTATAAACAATGACCAACAGCTGCATAAGCTATGCATCGTTTGTCTTTCACTGTGACATGAAGTTTCAAAGTTAATAGACAGAGGTAAACCTTAAATTACTTAGTCGTCTGTTAATCATCGTTTATAAGTAAGCGGGTAGTTGCTCCAGTTGCAGCAGCAGCAGTAGTTGTGGTTAAATACGGCCCTTGTACTCACTGGTCTGAATAATCTTCCTGCAGAAGAAGTTGTGAGCGACTGGACTAGGTATGGCGGTCTCACAGTTCACGATCGGGATGACGCGCGCGCGCACCTCGTCTTCAAACTGGTTGATGTCGATGCAGGCGGAGTTGTTCGCGCTGTTGCAGTAGTAGCAGTTTATGCTCAGACCTGGGAATAGGTTAGGTTAGGTTAAGTCAAAATTCACATCTTGCAGAACATCCGCCCTCAGGTACTGCTTCGCTCTGGGGTGGGCCACAACCAAGACCGAGACGCCGCGTCGTAATATTTAATAATAACTGTAGGACATTATGATATGAGCGAGCCCAAATTATAAGTTACCTGTTTTAATCAAGGATGCAATAACAGCTACAGACAAAACTAAGCTGTGTACAGACTTCATTTTCAATTAGTTCTGAAACAAAAAATAGTCATTAACTAGTACCTAATAATCTCAATATTAATACACTATTGACTGAACGTAGGTACCATGCAAGTAAAGTCGATAGGCGATTTAGGTCCTTGAGACTTGGGATTTTTTGCCCCCGGAACCAAAGACGCAAGGACCAGGTTTTGATGGCGAGGTCAGAGCACTAAGGGACAATAAGAATCCGCCTTCGACTTTTAAGGGTTAGTTTTACTCGTCTCCATCGAGTCTAATAATTGTTCGCTTTTAAAAATACAAATAAAATAAATTCCATTAAAAATATTCCAAATGGATACTTTGTCCAATAATAACCACAATCTTTTCATACTGTAAAAGCCTTTTATTAAATTACTTATTATTTAAAACGCTCTTTAAAGAAAAGGCCCTTTTTATTTCTATAGCAATGGGTAGGCAGGAGTGAATAAACAATTTTGTTTGATTTTTCGTATTTCAAAGGGTGAAAATTATACCGCTCACTTCCTCGGCATATTGACCAACTTTTTAAAAGTAGAAAGGTACACCTACCTATTTATAAGTGCTTAGCTATTTTATACGCGATGGAAACCGTGGGCTATATATAGTTTGTAGGTAATTATTAGTAGGGTACATTTTTTAATGACGACCTCTGTGAGACGTAGTGTGAATGGCCGACTGCAATGCGGAAGGTTGCAGGTTCGATCCCGCGTGTCTGGTCTCGGTGTCTCTCTATGTACCTACCTATAGCATGTAGGTATGTATTTAGAAAGAAAGCGCCAGTTGTGTTGTCACCGTAACACAAGTTTAGTAGCTTATCACGGGGCTCGATGGCGCTGTGTGTTGTTCACAAAATTGATTTATTTATTATTTATTTAAATTAATTCAAATGTTTTGTAAACTATTTATTTATTTTAAAATTAACATATTACATACATAACACAAACAAATAAAAAAGTAAAAAAAGTCAATTAAATAAGCCGCCCTTGATCGTACCCGGCGCAAAGGAGCCGAGGATGCTTGCATCATTGCTTCTCTGTATGGCAATGGCCAACCTTTGCACCAAGTACGACCCCGAGCGGTAGTCAAGACCCCTATCCCTAAGACGGCGGCCAATTGCCCTGACAAAAGCGATCGACTCAGTAGCCCAGCTGCCCGCAGTCTCGTCCGCAAATGGCACAAACAAATATTGCGTTCAAATATTCAAATTCGATTTGTTAAAATAGTTATATTTTACCGGGTCTTATGTTATCTTTCGTCTATTGTAATAGAGTCGAATCGTCTAGGTAAGAAGCCCAACCCACTGCCATTGAAAAGCTCATTGGCCTAGCTGTTCCTGCCGATCTTGAACGATCGTGCGGGTTAAGCAACGCATGGTGCGATCATTACTTGGATGGGTGACTGAAAATTTGTGTGGCAAATAATCATTTACTCGAGCTCCTCCGTGCTTCGGAAGGCACGTTAAACAGTTGGTCCCGGTTATTATCTCTGATAGCAGTCGTTAGATCAAGTTAGAGGCCTCAGGGCGACCTCAAAACTCTAACACCAGGTGAGCCACACCACTACACGAAAAGACGAAGAAGCCCACTGCCACTTCAATTTGCCAATTCAGTTTTAAGACAAGCTAGGGGGCTTAGACTCTAAGGCCTCTAGCTAATCTTAAAACCGAATTTGCCGGGTTTGCCATCAAGACCCCATCAAGTAATATGCGACTTGATGGGCAATTCGCATTATTAAAATTGTCCAATACCTACTTCATTTCAGAGCCCCGAGTACTCTTACACTAGGTGAGGCCCACACATTACCATACGAAAAGCAAAAGACCTATCGGTTACCTACATTAATTCGCTTGCCAATTTCATCACTTTCAAACTAACTTACCCTATTCTTAACACTTCAAAAACAAGCCGTTGGTAATAAAATTCACAAATTATCACGTATCACAACAGTCCAACGTTAATATAAATAAAAATTAAATATTTCGTAACGAAGCAATGAACATAATGTTACTTATCAGAAGAATGAACCATTCATATGTGTTAAAGTTGACGCTAGCTGACACAAACTTGTGTTCACTAACTATAGTGCAAGAGGCCACCGTCTATTTGACATGACATCCCGCGATTATTGTGTCGAGGAGTACACAATATACTTAGTTTTTAGGGTTCTGTAAACCTGTAAACTGTAAGGGTAAAAACCGGACCCTATTACTGAGATTTCGCTGTTTGTCGCTGTTTGTCTGTCACCAGGCTGTATCCCATGATCCGTAATAGCTAGACGGTTAAAATTTTTTACAGGTGGTGTGTTTCAATACTAAAAACAAAATAAAGCAAATATTTAAGGGGGGCTCCTATACAACAAACGTGATTTTTGCGCGAAACGCAATGATACCGCGATGTAATTTTACCCCTAGCATCATCTGGCGATGGAGTGATAGACTTGGTTGGTCTAGTGTTCATTTTAGGGTTCCAATTGTGATAGTGGTACAGAACCAGACGAAGATTGTTACTGTTACTCTATTTCAGAAACTTGGATCAAAATAAAAGCAAAACTCCCATTCCCTTCCCATCCATTTATTTAAAAGTGACAGCTCTTTATTTACTTTTTCCTACAAATTTGAGAGTTCATTGTTTACATTTTTGATCTAAGTTTCTGAAATAGAAATTCTGAATAGTCTTTGTGCAATCGACTCATAGCAATCTAATTATTTTAATTAATTTGAGCCTTTCTATATTTCTTTACTTAAAAACCTTTTTTTGTTTTTAGTAAATGACCAAAAGCTATCGCCCAATCAATGAACCAACAACATCCACAAAAACCTAATAAGACTAAATGTAAACATTAAAGTTGTCGTTTACCTCTCGGACTACAGTACCTTAATGTGCTTACAGAAAAGAGGTAGAGAGGTGCCTCTATCTACATAACGGATATTAAAGGGCATACTGTGATTACACTGTCTTGATACTTTAAACTGATTAACGCCGCGCGGTCTCATCCTACTCGCTTTTAGAAATATACTCGAGGGCGTCAGATAAAGATATGTTACATGTAATGAGTCAATTATGGATATGTTTTTTTAGTAATCCTACTAATAATATAAAGATGAAAGTTTGTGTGTAATTAAGAGAGTAACCCCCCGTATTTATAGTCTGTGTCACATTTTCGCAGACGTTGAAAACCACTGACAAAATCAAAATAAATGCAGTACTAAGCCAAGGTAATTACTCAACTTGTCTATGAATACGGGGGTAAGTAAGCGTCACTGTCCACGGCAGCGTAGCCGCAAAATACGCATACACCTGTGCTGCCTGGGCTGCACGGGCGTACGAAAACAGTACGGCGGGCTGCATGGGCGTATTGGATGCACGCGACCGTTTTTAATTATGTCGTCGAACGTTGAAGACGTTGTTTTGGCATACAACTATGTATACATAGTTTAGCTAGCTAATCTTAGTTTATCGTAGCTTACCGTAGCTTAGCGTAGGTTACGTACGCCGTACGTCGGGCTGGATGGGCGTATTGGATGCACGTGACCGTTTTTAATTATGTCGTCGAACGTTGAAGACGATGTTTTGGCATACAACTATGTATACATAGTTTAGTTAGCTAATCTTAGTGTAGCGTAGCTTAGCGTAGCTAACGTACGCTGTACGCCGGGCTGCATGGGCGTATTGGATGCACGCGAACGTTTTCAATTATGTCGTCGAACGTTGAAGACGTTGTTTTGGCATACAACTATGTATACATAGTTTAGTTAGCTAATCTTAGTGTAGCGTAGCTTAGCGTAGCTAACGTACGCTGTACGCCGGGCTGCATGGGCGTATTGGATGCACGCGAACGTTTTCAATTATGTCGTCGAACGTTGAAGACGTTGTTTTGGCATACAACTATGTATACATAGTTTAGTTAGCTAATCTTTTAGCTAAGCTAAGCTACGCGAAGCTAAGCTAGCCGCCGCCGTGGACACACTTTCGTGATTTTGTATGAAAACTGCATGCAAGCTGCACGTCGGCGTACGCCAAGCTGCAAATGACGCGTACGCTACGCGGCCGTGGACAGTGACGCTAAGTAAACAAGTATGTTTGTTGGATACTTAGGTATAAACCTTCGCGCAAAAACTACTTAACCGATTGCGGTAAAACTTGGAATGTAGATAGCTGGCTTGAGATCTGGATTAACATATAGGCTCCTTTTTGTCCCGCAGCCAGTTACTAAATAATAGGTATAGTACAAACCTATATAATTAGAGTGAAAAACTTACCTACTTTTAAAATGTCGAAATTTACGTTTAAGTAGTTTTTCCGCTATCAAGTAAATTACGTAAGCACATGCCCGATTTCGAGAAGTGAATGGACTTATCAGAATGTGACCTATGACTTTATTTATCAAGAAACATAATAATTCTAAATGTGAGTGTGTTCTAATAATTATTATCTAAGTATTTCTACTTGTGTCTGAGATAAACATACAAATGATCTATGGGTACATATAAAATTAAATTAAGGGCATAACGCTTAAGAGGTCAGTCTACCTACTCTTTCTCCATACATACGTAGTCGACTGTTTCCTCCCTGGATAAATATATTAAAACAATTAAGTTTGTGCAATCAGTCCTATATCAGCCATGAACGAACATGCCCCTACGTTTTGATTTTTTTCATTTTCTAATTTTTCTTTTTTTTTTATTCTAATTAGAAAGTGAAAAAAAAAAACAAAACGTATAGTCTATTTCTTAATCTCTGAACAAAACTGACATTTCGAAATGTCAAAACTTGAGATAATGTTGTCAGTGTTGTCACCCTCAAGATGGTAGTGATGGGTATATTTTGAAAATGCGGTTGAAAAGTGAACAATTCTAAAGATTAAATGAACTCTTTGAATCAAATAATGAAAATTGTCAATAATATATCGGAATCTAATTCTAAATGATGGGATTGCCGAAAAAGGAAGTTCTTGTGTTAGGAATATGTTAAATGTCATCTATTAATGTACAAAACACATTTTTTTTATTTTAAGTTCAAACACACACCAGTTCTGCAGTGTTGCGTGCACGAATTTTCGTAAGCCTGGCCGCATAAGTACGTTTTCCGTAATCGGATTCCTGAATGCTTCAAATCCATATAAAATGTCTTGATTACCGCACACGTTCGTTTTATTTCCCAACAGAAAATATTCCAAACGGAAAACATACTAACTGTAAACATTCCAAATGAAAAAAAACGAACGTCTGCGCTAGGGTCATTGAATACCGAGTCGATATTGCGTATTCGGAATACGTTTACGGAAATCGTGCGTGTGCTGCTAGTCTAAAGGGACGAAAAAAAAAGATTTCACCTTTCCTTTGCGATACTTTTGTGGTCGATTTGCTTTGTATTCTGCGTAAAACGAAACGCAACTAAGCAAAGTAATATTAGTATCACTGAACTTCTTGAAATACAGTAGAAAATGTCCTTTTTACGAAAAAATATTTTTCGCGATGAGAACGCCGTAATACGGTACGACGTCGCTCGTGCCGTGATACAGCGCGTGCCCAGTGCGCTGCGAACGCAACAACTTCAACATCTACTGATGAGTAGCCGGGGCGCCGGAACGCCGAACTTTTTCGCGGCGACGGCGACGACACTACGTTCGTGCAGTTGTGGCCGAGGTCCGAATCCTAATTCTATGGGAATTTCGAGATCACTTTATGCCCATATCTACGATTTTTTTATTCAAATAGATCAAGCAGTTAGTCTTTGATGAAACTTTTAATTGTAGGTTATATTAATTCGGAGAGTATTGTAGCTAACTTATTTGAAATAAAGAAGCTGTGGAGAGCCTTGAAACTATAACTTTAGGGTATTTCATCATTTTTGCAATAAAGAATTCTGATTCCGATTCTATTCTGATTGAATGAACAGTTTTACTACATCACTATTTTTGTTTCATTAAAAACCGGCAACACCGAAAACGTCAAATTTGTTCTGAGAAGATTAAATAGACTATAGGGGCATAGTCATGGCAGATATAGGTTTTATGGCATAAACATATTTGCTCTAATGTCTTTATCCAGGGAGGGAAACGTCGACTACGTTTGTATGGAGAAAGATTTCTGCAGAGAAACTCAACTGAGGCGCAAAAAGCCGGCGCTTTCCTCTTCTAGGCTAACCCGGTTAGCAAGCTCTGTGTGTTAAAATTTTAACTATGCCTGGCGTAACATTGCCTAAGTTCTTTTTATGATAGCTACTAACTAAGTATTACCACAAGTAGGGCTTCAGGACCTAGGCAGTATTTTTTTTCATTATACGACGGACGCAATGTTTTGATACTTGATGAAGTTTATCAAAAAAAAAAAAAAAACATGCCAATTGCGAGTCGGAGTCGCACATGAAGGGTTTCGAACCATTATAACAAAAAAATACGTTTAGACCGACTTTAATACTTATATATTTTATTCTCTTTTTAATATTTGTTGTTATAGCGGCAACAGAAATACGTCATATGTGAAAATTTCAACAATCTAGCTATCACGATTCATGATATTATTATACAGCTTGGTGACAGACAGACAGATGGACGGACAGTGGAGTTTTAGTTAAAGCATAGGTAAAAGTTTATTCATCTATTGTAAAAGGGTTAATTTTTCCCTTTGGGTACGGAACCCTAAAAACTACCAATTGTTTATCTACTCTTAGAACTACTCTATAAAATTCCAATGTATAAAACACTACGAAAGTGGTAGTCGCCTTCGGCAATTGCCTGAGTTCTGATTGAACGCAAGAAAGCCTATTTGTAAGTTTGCAATCTCTTACTTTGTAGTTTCTGATGACTTGTTTTTATATGATGGAAGGTTTTTTATTTACAGAATACACTACGGGAAGAGACATCGGTCTGTGTGTTATTTGGTGCATAGACACTACTAAAACTTTAGTAGTTTTTTTTTTTTCAGGGTTAATTAGGGGGAATCCGCAATGAAACGGACGTGTTTTGAAACGAACACTATCGATATCTCGATCTCGATCGATCTCGATAAAACATATTTTTTCTTTAGCGCAATCCAGCTAATAGAAAGAAAACTTGTCATTGTATATTAATCCGTATCTCCAACCAATAAGATTCATCGCTTGTGATCCGTAGTTGGTCTTTTGGTTGAACAACTGCACACAAGGTGCGTGCTGTGGTCCGTGCTTCGGATGAAACGTTAAGAACGTGGCGACTGTTACCATTTCCATACAAACTTAATACCAAAATACATTATAATTCAAATAAAATGTAAAACATTTTTCAATGAAAAAAATGTTTCTCCGTTTTATTTAATTTCGAATGAATATTTTGGAAAACCTTGCGGTGGGGACCCTTTAAAAGTAAAATCTTAATCCGAATAATATCGATATTAAGGTGGAAAACTAAATTTTTCATAGGTAATTTATTTTGGTTTTAAGTTTGTATGGAAATGGTAACAGTCGCCACGTTCTCAAGCAGTTAGGTCAAGTCAGAAGCCTTAGGGCGACCTGAAAGCTCTAACACTAGGTGAGCCATATTACTATACGAAAAAAAAAAGAATTTAAGTACACTAAGTACAATGTTATCGAGTGAATTCGATTGCATTAGCAATAATGTCGAGTGGTTTGACGATTAAATACATCGTGTATCGATCGTAGTCGTTGCATAGGTGATTGCATCTGGTTTTGTTTGTGATCTATGTTTTTTACTTAAATGAAAGCAAAAAACAGCAGATACGTTAGGTACCTAGTCTCGGAAAATGAGACGATAAAACTGCGTCTAGCTGACACACTAACCTCAGTCGTATGTCGAACCGTTGCCGCGTGAGCACGTGCTGTCACACTGCGATTATCTTATTGAGATCCATAAGAATGCCTTTTTGGTTATTTTACAAATGCCTAAATCATTATTTAATACAAATGTTTTTAAATACAATAATTTTATGATAATGCATGTAGGTGTTTCTAGCTCATTTTTCGAATACGCAATGTTAGAATATACCGTACTATTATTATTTTCATCTAAGGTTTTTTATAGGTGAACGTTTGACTACTATCTCACCTGATGGGAAGTGATGATGCGGTCTAAGATGTAGCAGGCTCATTTAGAAGAAGGAAAGCGATAGATATTTTTAAAAACACTTACCTATTTGTTTTATTTTTTTAATATGAAAAAAACGTTTTTCTCTATAATGTCTTTATCCAGGGAGAAAACAGTCGACTACATTTGTAAAATGTGTATGGAGAAAAGAGTAAGTTGAGTCTTCGCGGGACCACGACCGGTATAACCCGTTTGCTGAAACGTCGAGGTAATCAAAAACAATGATTGTCTATAACGCGATCTAGACCCGTGTCTAATAATAATAATGGACGGAAATCGTGTAAGTTTAAAAAGTGTGAAAAGAGTTAGTAGACTTTCCCCTTACCAACGCCCGGTTTAAGCTTTAAAGATCCACAAAAATGATACAACATACAGACAGAAAAGTCGTTTCATATTACTTGGGACAATTAACGCAATTGCAACCATAATCTAACCATAATATACCTAACTACTTTACTAATTACTTAATGAAACGATTCAACCCAGAGAAAGCGAATACAGACACACTCATATAATAACACAAGCAGAGTCCCGCGTTTCACTCGCGTAAGTCCCGATCCCGTGGGAATATCGGGACCAAAAGTAGTCTATGCTACTCCTCGATAATGTAGCTTGCTTTTGGCGAAAGAATTTTTGTAATCGGTTCAGTAGTTTCAGAGATTACCCGGAAAATACAAACCTACATAATAATAACCAACCTCATCTCCTTATAATATTAGTATAGATATTATAGATAAACGCAACAAAATGTTTAAAAAAATGACCAAAAAGAGATCTCGAAAGATAAGTGTTATTGGTCCCGATTCGACTTTGGCTAGTAATGTTTATATACGAGATTTTTATGTTAAAGACTTCAAATATATCAGCCCTGAAGCTGTACCGAAGAAAGTGGGTAAAAGGAAGACAGCGTTGGAAGTGTGGTTCGTGGAAGTATTTCGGGGTTTAAAACAGTTATTCTGTGAAGGATCTTTGCACGGTGTTAAGTCAGTATTAACTAGTTTTTGGCATGATCTAAGAAAAGAGATTTTCCGTTTCCGGTGTTTGCACGTGACAGGATTTATCGTAATGTTAGAGAATGGCGTCATCTGTTGGCACCGGAATGGAATATCTGGCTTAGTTTTTATTGTTTCATGGTTTTTGTTAGCTTCGAAATTGTTAAATGAGCAGACACGAGTAGACCAATGCTCAACAAATTGATCTACTCGTGTAGTGCAAATAAATGTCTGTCTTCATCCTACTAACACCTATTATAAATGTGAAAGTTTGTGTGTAAGTAATTTATTTACGCAAAAACTACGGAACTGATAGCTGGAGGACTAGATAACCATATAGGCTATCCTTATAAACCGCGGGGCACAGGTAGTTGAATCTGCATTTTTTTTATAAGGGCCATAAAAACTGAGAATGAATTGTAAAACGATTATACTTCTCGGTATCTATGGCACTATAGTTTTTAACTATGTCAGATGTACCACTTGCCTACGCTGCGCGGTCACTGGCATTGCTGCCATCTAAACAGCCAGCGTTCAGCCACATTCAGCTGTTACTTAAGGCTGGAGATCAGAATCAGATGTTATTGTATAGTTTTCTCGGAAGCTTCGCAGTCTCAGGCCCAGGCCAATCAGGTCAATCTTACCCCACCTTTCAAGCTTTGGGCTATAGCGAGCCAATGTAATGACTTTATCTGAACTTGCTTGTTATGCAAATTATTCTATTTTTTAGATACATCTTCGATCCAAGATTTAGCATCAAAGAGCGTCTGACATGGGTCGTTATTATGGCGATCAGTATTGCAGTATGCGCCGTCAACATAATACAGGTCTCATATTTTAAACAAACTTTTTGATTTCATAGAGGGGAGATTTCATAACCATATCCATGGAGGAGCTCATTGGCCTACCTGAAACTGCAGATCTTGATAGTCTTGCATCTGAGCAACCATGCAGGACTATCACTTGAATGGGTGACCGATATTTAGTGTGGCAAAAAATCATTTTCTCGAGCTCCTCCGTGCTTCGAAAGGCACGTTAAGCAGTTGGTCCCGGTTGACATCTCTTGATAGCGGTCTTTAGATCAAGTTAGAAGTCTTACAGCGACCTGAACACTCTAACACTAGGTCTGTACCACTACACGAAAAGAAGAAGAAGAAGACCGAATATATTTAACTAATATGTATGAATGTATGTTCTAAGTACACAGTTATCTGTTTTTTTTTAGGTTTTCTGCAAGTGGACATCTTCACCGTTTGTAAACGTCATAGATTCTGTACCGTCCCCTATTTGGGCGGTACCGTTCCCAACTGTGGTGCTTTGCCCCCACTTGCACGTGAAGTTATCTTACGAAAACGTTTCAGAACTTAACGAGTGAGTATCTAACATTAAAGTTTTCTTTTTTGTTTAAAGTTTAAATTTTTCTTTGGTTTCAAATAAATACCTTAACACAGTTAACAGATAATGATCTGTATCTGAACTGTTAACAGATTAACAGATCAGTTAACAGATATCAGATAATGATAAAGACAGTTGTACACATGCAGCAACTGTTGTAACGCCGCCGCAAACTGAATGATGTTTTTGACGTTTTAGTCGTCATTCATCGACATTAATTTAATTTGAAGGTAGACGTAAGAATATTATCAGCGCTGCAGCGGATTTTCATATTTATTTCGCGTAAAAGGAACATGGAATATATTCCAGACACATTATCACCTCTAGTACTAGTATATAATATTTAGCTTAGCGACGATTCGGCCACAACTGTTTCATCTAATTTATATTGAGATATAGACTTAGTGACGTTTCGGCCGAAAATGTTACGTCTTATCTCATTGTTTGTCTAGTCTACAGTCTACTACATTTAAACAAAACAAAAAGACAGTGGCTCGATTATTTTTATAAATCCGAAAACCTTTAGACACAGCAATTGGTCGATAATCGAATCAAACTCACCCTTTCGCAGTAACAGTGTGTAAAATTTAAAGGTTTGTTTGAATGTCATACATTTTAAAGCCCCAATGGAACTGTTTTGACGACAGACTTTATAGATGGCTCATTTTATTTCAATTTCAATCTACTGAAAAAGTCTCGGCCCCTTGAGTATACCCGTAGGTACTTAATATGTTTATGCCATAAAACCTATATCACCCATGACCATGCCCCTAAGTTCTTTTTTTTTCATTTTCTAATTAGAATAAAAGTAAAATTTAGAAAAATTGGAATTGGAACTCCCAATCAATAAATTTGTAATGGAACTTAGGGAATGGCTATTACAAAATAATTTTTATACTGTTACTCAATTTTTCTTATTTACTGCTAAAAGGTATCCACGCAAGCGATAATACCAATTGCTAATAAATGACATTCTAATAAAAAAATCTAATTATATTTTCATTATTTTAACAATTATAAATTATTCTCATGTGACATTGTATTTGACATAAAAATAACATTTAAATTTGTGTGACATAATGTATTTAAGATGATTAATAATTAATCTAATGAATTTTAAAAGTACATAGTTACATTATATTTGACATTTATTTACTTTTATAAATATTTGTACGCAATTTGATTGCTAAATATGACGAAACTGTACCTATCCTATTTTTGTAACACCACTTGCATGTACCATATTTAATACAAATAAACGATTCTGATTCTGATTCTGAATATGTAAAAAATCAAAACGTAGAGGGCATGGTCATGGCTGATATAGGTTTTATGGCATAAACATATTTCTCTTATGTCTTTATCCAGGGACGAAACAGTCGACTACGATTATAGTAGACTTTCCACGTAAGCGATCGTGACAACTCAACAAGATAGTTTATATTTTTATTTACAGATTGGAAAAGTTCTACGCATCTTTGGTATGTCCTCGAATGTTCAACACGAAGTTTACTTCGGAACGACTGGATTTAGAACAAATGCATTTGTTACAAGACTTTATTATTAAGGTAATCTCAATAAATGTAACCTCATGTTTAAGATTTCTCTTCTGTTTTCGCGATGTTCCATTGAAATTTAAGACATTTTACGGTTTTGGCGGCGTGGTTTTTATTACTTTTATAGCTTTTAGCAACGTTTAGCACGTTTCAAGACCTTTACATGTCCCTTCTTCAGGATTGACATCAATCCTGAAGAAGGGATTCTGAAGAAAGATGGACCTGTAAAGGTCTCGAAACGTCGAGCGTTGAAACAATGCTAAAAGTAATAAACACCAAGCGATTGAAACCGAAAAATGTCTTTAACCTCATGTTTTATGAAAACTAGTGCTACTATTAGATAGATAGATAAATAGATAAAAACTTTATTGCACCAAAAATTTACAAAACACATTACATAAACAAAAACTTACAGCTAATTTTAGAATAGGTACAATGGGCGGCCTTATTGCTAAAAGCGATCTCTTACAGGCAACCTTTCATTCTATGATTTTCAGAGAATCTTTCGTTTACTTTTCCAGGCATCATTTTCATGTGAGGATGTAGTTAAAAGCTGTAACTGGCCTATACTTCACGGCCCAACATGGAAGACACAAAACTGTTGCGAGTTATTTCAACCCATCTATACCAACTATGGACTCTGTTTCGCATTTAACAGTTTACCTTTGAATGCTATGTAAGTTTCAAACATGTTTTATGTCTGCCTATTATGAATTACCTATACTATCTGGGTATCAGGGGTTTCGGATGGGAGGGAATGGGATAAAAGTTAGCCCACGTGTTTTCCATTACATTTACATAATTACTAGCTGACCCGGCAAACGTTGTTTTGCCTTATAAATTATAGATAGTAGCCGATTCTCAGACCTACTGAATACGCATATAAAATTTGGTAAAAATCGGTGAAGCCGTTTCGGAGGAGTACAGTAACTAACATTGTGACATGGAAATTTTATATATTAGAAGAAATTTAAATTCTAGGTTGCACGGTAAACGGTAACATTATGTTCTTACATCCTTACAAACTAGACCAGACGCGTTTATTATAGGGACCTATAGAAATAGGCTGGATAAATAAATAAATAAATTCTGTGAACATCACACAGCGCCATCTAGCCCCATGGTAAGCTTCTACGCTTGTGTTACGGTGACTAGACAACAAATATAAGTTTTAAATTGATTTTTTCTAAAAACATACAGACTAGAAACCAATATATATTTTAAAGCCTAAATACCAGCTGCCGGCGGCAATCGAACCTGCAACCTTCTGCATTGCAGACGGCTATTCGCCCGACGCCACGCAGGTCGTCAAAACATAACAGCGTAGCAGGATAGCAAGACTATACAACTTTAATCGGCTGCTTGGTGCTTGTCTTCCAGGACAAATAAAACTATTTACTGGCAAAAGTTTTTTAACGAGAATGCAACACCAACTGCTCTTAACTGGGGTCTGGACAGTGGATACCCTGAGGAATTTCCTCCAGACCCTAATATGCTGCCGTTTAGAGTTGGAGGATCAGGAGAGGCAAATGGACTTGGATTAGAGCTTTTCCTCAATATAAGTGAACACCAGTTCGCGTGCGATGGCAATAGTTTAGGATTCACGGTGAGTTTTGGCAAGCATTGTGGCCATATCGTTGACCTGGCATATTTCAGTTTAAAAGGCAGCTTAAACATATTAATTACGAAGGGCTTGGTAGGTGTCACTGGTCAGATGCAGTCGATTCTAATTGAGCTCAAGAAGACCCGATTGTTTTAGACGTTGGCTAACTCGAATTAGTAATAATAAGTAACTCCGTTATCATAATCAGGCATCTATACTGTACACACCTACTTCAATCATTAAGAAATAAACCATCCCGTTCTGTGTTCTCAGGTGCTAGTCAGTTCTCCAACAGACCACGTCTACGCCAGCACCGTACTCCGCCTACCAATGGACAGGATGACAACTGTCGAAGTGTCCCCGCTAACATACAGGACTGATGCCTCTCTAAGGTCACTTTCACCAGGAACCAGGCAGTGCTTCTTCCAGAACGAGAGGCAGTTGGAATATTACCAGTTTTATACCGATAGCAATTGTAAACAGGACAGGATTGAGCGTGAGGTTAAGAAGATTTGTGAATGTGTTTTGTATAATTGGCCAAGTAAGTAGATTATTTATTTGGAAACCTTTAGAACTCTTTATCGGCTCCGAACTCAAGTCGGCCGTTGTAAGTCCAATAAGTCTAACCTGAGCTGCGGTTATGTCGCTAGGGGAAAGTGCGGCAATCATAGATTTATCGGACTTACTAATAATTACTTATATCGTGACTAGATGGCGATTTTATCAATATAACAATCCTAGTCCGGTAAATTGATAATCGCCGCACTTTCCCCATAAACCGAGCTTCCCTTTAGTGACCAATCCAGAAAACGTCCAAAAAATGCCTAAGTTACCTATGGCATATATCATTAATTCATAATTCACAGGAATTCATTTGTGGGAACCCATTTGTTCTACGAAAGCAGACTACGATTGTATTCATCGTGTCACAGGTTAGTTGGTTAGACAGATAATATAATTTTTCCCATCTAAGGAAAAACTAAATTCATTATTTTTATTATTTATTTCAGCTACAGTGGCAGAGGCTATTCTCCAAGCATTCTTCAAGGACATCAACGATCAAAATCGCAAGATACCCGACAACCCCAACGATAGCTGCTATCTTTCTTGCAACGATATTATCTATACCAGCCAAGTCTTCTATTCGGATTTGACTAAAGATTTGGACTATATGCGACAGTGGGGTCAACCGAGAATGTAAGATTTATTGGATACTAGCTGCGCCCCGCGGTTTCACCCGCATAAGTTCCGATCTCGCTGGATTTACGAGATCAACAGTATCTCTTCTCCCGGTTCTAAGCTTGCTTCCCACTGATTTTCAGCCAAATCGGCTTAGCCGTTCTTGAGTTATAAATAGTGTAACTAACACGGCTTTCTTTTATAGGTACCTTATTCTATAGGGTACTTACTAGAAATACATTATTCTTACCCCCTTACTTATAAACAATGATTAACAAACTGCATATACTATGTATAGTTTGTCTTCTACTGTTACATGCAGTTTCAAAGTTGACAAACAGAAACAAACGTTACATAACTTAGTCATATGTTAATCATCGTTTATAATATAAGTAAGGGGGTTAAAGTGAATGGCTACAAGCTGATCTACACGGGTGCACCTGGTGGAGAGAACGGGGTGGCTGTGGTGCTCGCTGAAAGGTTGCATGACGATATCTTGGAGGTGAATCGCTTTAGCGACCGACTTATGTGCGTGAAGGTGCTTATTGAGGGGGTTCCTACCCACTTAGTAAGTGCTTACGCGCCACAGGTCGGTTGTAGCGACGCTGATAAGAGGTCGTTTTGGGATAAACTCGGCGAGGTCCTTGGGGCTATCCCGTTGTCTCAGGGAATCGTTTTGGGTGGTGATCTGAACGGTCATGTGGGTGAGATGGGGGCGGAATTTGAACGTGTTCATGGAGGCTACGGGTATGGCAGTCGGAATGCGGAAGGAGAAGAAATTCTGCGTACGTATGCCACTGCCGACCTGGCACTCGTGAACACATATTTCAAAAAGAAGCCCGACCACTTGATCACCTACAAGAGCGGGGGGCGCGCTACCCAAATCGATTTTCTAATCACTAGGAGACACCATATCGGCTACGTGGCCAACTGCAAAGTCATACCCGGTGAGAGTCTCACTGTCCAACACCGTATCCTTGTCATAGATTTCTGTGTAAAGACCAAAGACAAACGACCGGAACCATGTCAGCGCCGGTGGATGCTTGATGAAGTCAAGTCACAGATGCTCACCTCAGCAATCGGCGACAAATGTGCTAATGCTGAAGGCGAAGCGGTACAGGAACACTGGGACAGGATTCAAGTATCTATCGCTGATTCGGCGCGGTCGGTCCTCGGTATGTCTAAGGGAGGACGCAAGTGTGACAAGGAAACTTGGTGGTGGAACGACACAGTCCAGAGGGAGACTAGGGTGAAGAAAGCCCTCTTTAAAAAGTGGCAAGCGTCCAACTCTCCTGAAGATCGCGACGCGTACAGGTCTGCCAAACGTGCCACAAAGAGAGCAGTAGCCAGAGCCAGACGGGACCACTTACAGCCATTGTACGATAAGTTGGAAACGTCTGAGGGGCAGAAGCTTATTTATAAGTTGGCACGCTCTAGGATCAAAGCGGCACAGGATATATCCAAGTGCCGCTGTGTAAAAGATCCTAATGGTAACCTGCTATGCGAGGACCTCGCGGTGAAGGAGAGGTGGCGCTCTTATTTCCACGAGCTGCTCAATAAGCAGTATAAAGAGGTGCAGCCACCGGAACTCCCTCCGAATCTAGGACTTGTGCCACTGATAACGCCTGAGGAGGTGCGCAAGGCTCTTCGCTGCATGAAGAATCGGAAAGCTGTCGGCGCCGATGGAGTCCCCATCGAAGTATGGAAAGCTATGGGTTCTCGTGGTGTGGGCATCTTAACCAACCTTTTTAACCGCATACTCGAGACCGGCAGAATCCCCGCCCAATGGAGACTGAGTGTTATCACTCCAGTGTTCAAGGGCAAGGGATCTGTGCAGGAGTGTGGAAGTTATCGTGGTATAAAGGTCATGTCCCACACCATGAAGCTCTACGAGCGTATAGTTGACTCTCGGATCCGGCAGGAGTGCACTGTCTCGGAGGGGCAGTATGGTTTCCGCCCCGGTCATGGTACCATGGACCCTGTTTTCGCCCTAAGGATCGTTATGGAGAAATACAGATCGAAGAATACGCCTCTGCATTTTCTGTTCCTAGACTTGCAGAAGGCCTTCGACTGTGTTCCTCGCGTGATGATCTGATGGGCGCTGCGGTCCAAAGGGGTGCCTGAAACTTATATTAAAACCATCAGGGACGTGTACCGAAATTCCGATTCAGTGGTGCGAACTGCTGTTGGTGACACTAAATCTTTCCCCATTACAGTCGGAGTCCACCAAGGATCCGTCCTAAGTCCGTTTCTGTTTAGCGTAATACTGGACGCACTGTCCGTAATCATCCGAGACGCACACGAGCAGCCCCCGTGGATGCTCATGTATGCTGATGATATTGCGCTAGCAGACTCGGATAAGGGACGGCTTGGAAGGCGTGTAAATGCGTGGAAAGAGTCACTTGAGAACGGCGGTTTGCAACTCAACGTAGCGAAGACCGAATACTTGGCTAGCAATACCACAGATCCCACACCTGTCTGCGTAGACGGTCACATGGTCGAGCGGACAGACCAGTTTAAGTACTTGGGATCTGTGCTTCACGAGTCCGGCGACATCGATTGTGACGTCAAGTCCCGCATTTCGGCAGCTTGGGCCAAGTGGCGAGAGGTAACTGGTGTCATCTGTGACCCGAAAATGCCGGTTAAACTGAAGGGACAGGTCTATAAAACGATCATTAGACCTGTCCTTTTGTATGGTAGTGAGGCGTGGCCATTGCTTGAGCGACATAAGCAGGAGCTGCATGTCACGGAGATGAAGATGCTGCGCTGGATGTGTGGAGTGACGCGAAAAGACCGCGGCAGAAACTCCCGCATCAGGGGCAGCCTTCATGTCCGAGACATTGCAGACAAACTGCAAGAATGCCGCTTACGGTGGTACGGCCACGTTCTACGGAAACCGGCTAGTTACGTGGGAAACAAATGTCTTGCTATGGCGCCTCCGCCCGGCCGCGGCAGATTGGGGAGACCCAAGAAGTGCTGGCTTGACGTCGTAAGATCGGATATGCGTGCAAATGGCCTCACTACACGGGATGCCGAAGATCGTGCGAAGTGGAGACGTAAAAGTAGGAAAGCGGACCCCGGGCTCTCTCGAGAGATGCAACCGGGAACAACGCTCGGATGATGAAGGGGGTTAAAGTGTAGGAAGGAACAAAGGAAATTGAAGAAGTATTTGTTTTTTTCAGAGGTGAAGTCACGCAGATCAACGTTCATTTTTACGACGATATGTTTCTTGGACAGCATCGCCACACGCAGTATGATCGGTATTATTTTGTAGGTCCGTACTTAAACATTAACATAAACTTACTTACAAACGACTAGCTACGTTCCGCGGTTTCACCCGCGTAAGTCCCGATCCCGTGGGAATATTAGGATCAAAAGTAACCTTTGTTACTCCTCGATCCTCCTCTACAAGCTACATTAGCTTGTAGAATTTTTGAAATCGGTCCAGTAGTTTTTGAGTTTATTCATTACAAACATACAGACACACATACACACATACGCACATACACACAAAAATACAAATCTTTTCTCTTTATAATATTAGTGTAGATGTAGATTAGTGTAGATGACTAAATTTATGTTAGTTTCATGTTTACTTTTATAGGTGCCATTGGTGGTCTTCTCAGCTTATTTCTCGGCTTCAGCATCATCAGCATTGCAGAGATCGTGTACTTCATCCTACTTCGTCCAGTTTACGTTGCGATGACGAATAAATAATAAATTGTCTTTAAATTTAACATCTATAAACTTCGAGTAGAAATGAAATAGTGAAATTATCCAATCTGATTATTTCAATAATCTCTGATTTCAAATAGACCGTATATAGACCAGCTCAGCTTGAGCTCGAGCTGTTATGCTGTGTAGCCCGGGTATAAAAAATGTGACTATGGTGTCCCTTGCCCGTCGTAAAAGGCTATTAAAGTGATTACTTAGTTTCGGCCGCGGCTTATTGTTACCATCCACCGGTCTAAGTCGTAGCATTAAACGGACTCGTCCGTGTTCCGATTCGCAGACCGGTGCAACCACTTAGAAAGACGGGTCCGATCTTGTTCCACTGCCGCATGGCGTCTTCCTTTCTTCTAGATGAGCGTGTTGAGCACCTAACCATCGGTTATAAATATAGTTATATACCCGCGTAGGTCCCGCGATTTTCCAAAAATCCGTTCTTAGTGGATCCGTCTTCTTCTATTCGGGTAGTGGTGTGGCTCACCAAGTGTTAGAGTTTTCAGGTCGCCCTAAGGCCTCTTACTTGACCTTACGACTACTATCAGATATAACAACTGCGACTTAGTGGTTACTTACACATCCAGAAGAACACACTCTACAAATTTCATGTTTCTAGGATCTGATCTGACTTGGAATTTTAGATATATATCCCGACGAATTGAGAACCTCCTTATTTGGAAGTCAGTAAAAAAAACCGGCCAAGTGCGAGTCGGACTCGCGCACGAAGGGTTCCGTACCATTATGTATACAACAGATTTTGTTTTGAAAGGTAAACGTTTAAAAAAAAACTACTTAATAGATCTCGTTCAAACCAATTTTCGTTGGAAGTTTGCATAGTAATGTACATCATACATATTTTTTACTTTTATCATTCCATTATTTTAGAAGTTACAGGGGGGGGGACACACATTTTACCAC
>CAUEGO010000306.1:0-20000 GCA_958496205.1 Idaea biselata
TTATTATTCCGTCCACTAATCTCGATTTTGAATAGGGGTTTGTGTAGTTTCTGTCATAAAAAAAATCTCAAATAAACTATTCAAATAAACTTTTTATACTAATGGGGATTTGTGAACTTTTTGACCACAAATCCCCATTTTTTGAAAATCTGAAAATAATGGGGATTTGTGGACAAAAAGTTCACAAATCCCCATTAATGGGGATTATCAATGGGGATTAGTGGAATAACCCCAATATTGGTCAAGCCAAAAATAGTGTCAATTGGTCAAGCGTATAAGTTACCGCAAACGAAAGTGTCAATTGGTCAAGTCTTCGAAGAGTGTCAACTAGTCAAGTCCTTTTTTTTAAAACAACAAAAGACGATTGGGGTAGAAACAAAAGACGATCGTTACGAAAACAAAAGACGATCGTGACGAAAACAAAAGACGATCGAAATGGAAACAAAAGACGATCGAAATGGAAAAAAAGACGATCGAAATGGAAACAAAAGACGATCGAAAAAGGCACAAAATATGACAGCAAGACAGCCTGTCAAACTTGAACGGATAAGTAATATCTCGGAAACGATTGATCCTAGATCACTACTTCTTTAGCATAAGTGATAGAGCTCTTCATGATCTTCGTTTTAGATGACAGCTGTCAAACTTAAAACGTCAATGTCTCGTAAACTATTAACCCTAGACGACTACTTCGTTAGCATAAGTAATAGTGCTCTTCAAGATCTTCATTTTGGATGACAGCTGTCAAATTTAAAACGTCAATATCTCGGAAACTATTGGCCTAATACTAACTTGTCAAATTCATAATGTGACCTATGTATTATGCGGCTAGGAGATAATGTGTCAAATTATGAAAGTGACCTAAGTATAATGTAGCAAACATCTCATGTGACGAATTGCGAAAGTGACCATGTGCTCACAAATCCCCTAGACCACTACTACCTTAGCATAAGTGATAGAACTCTTCATGATCTTTATTTTGGATGACAGCTGTCAAACTTAAAACGTCAATATCTCGGAAACTATTGGCCCTAGACCACTACTTCCTTAGCATAAGTGATAGAGCTCTTCAAGATCTTCATTTTGGATGACAACTGTTAAACTTAAAACGTCAATATCTCGGAAACTATTGGCCCTAGACCACTACTTCCTTAGCATAAGTGATAGAGCTCGTCAAGATCTTCATTTTGGATGACAGCTGTCAAACTTAAAATGTCAATATCGAAGTGCCCTATCACTCATGCTAAGGTAGTAATGATCTAGGGTCAATAGTTTCCAAAATATTGACGTTTAAAGTTTGACAGCTGTCACCCAAAACGAAGATCTTGACGAGCTCTATCACTTATGGTAAGGAAGAAGTAGTCTAGGGTCAATAGTTTCCGAGATATTGGCGGTTTAAGTTTGACAGCTGTCATCCAAAATGAAGACCTTGACGAGCTCTATCACTTATGCTAAGGAAATAGTGGTCTAGGGTCAATAGTTTCCGAGATATTGACGTTTTAAGTTTGACAGCTGTCATCCAAAATAAAGATCATGAAGAGTTCTATCACTTATGCTAAGGTAGTAGTGGTCTAGGGGATTTGTGAGCACATGGTCACTTTCGCAATTCGTCACATGAGATGTTTGCTACATTAAAAGACTGTGCCGTAATTCGAAGCCTATTATATTATGTGAGATAAGCGTATTTGCCTTTATGTACCGAGTGGCGGTCGACTATTTCTGTCCTTTTCCATCGTACGTCCCTTTGCTATTTCTATCTCTTTCACACCTGCTAGTTGCTCGTGACAGCTGTAAGTCTATTTAGGACGATGCACGAATTCGATAATAATTTGTTAAATAATCTAGTTACACAAGTAAATACTATTCAGAACTTTTTATCAACTTTCGTTCCATGTGATCAAAATAATACCACCCAAGAAGTGGAACACTTTTCGGAAGATAATGATGTGTTAGACGCTAATATTAGTGGTGATTTGTTTGACGAATGTAGCGGTTTGGATCAACCACCGCCGCAACCTGTTAATATTCCTAACAATGTCGGGTCTTCGGAAGTCCTACATGTAACTGAAGTGGCTCCGCCTCCTATGTTTTCTTTACCGGTTAACACAGTTATTAAAGAACCCACAGTAGCAAAATCCTTACCAAGTCACCTTGAGAAATTAAAGAACATTCAGCATTTTGAATCAGATGATTGGTCAGAGGTTAGGTATGCCGAAGTGCAGAAATATTATTGTGCAACTCCCGGTTTTGTCGAGTTAAATTGTAACGATGAGTTAAAACCTTTTGAAACATCGTTTAGCATGAATCATACAGAGCGAGGTTTCGCGGCTATCTCGTTAGCAATGCTTAAACAGAACGAAGCTTTGGAACAGGTCATTAGAAATTTTATTTCTTGGCTAGCTACTGTTGAAATTACTGATACTAGCACGATTGAGACTAAATTGTGTGAACTTTTCTCGCAAGGCGAGTTTTCTAAAATTTCCAATGACCTACTCCAAATGGCGTGCGGCCATCGTGCTGACCTGATACAACAACGGAGAGATATATTGTTAAAATCAGTTAAAAATAAGTTTGTTCGGTCAACACTCCGTAAGATTCCTCCTTCTTGTCAGGATTTATTTAAGAATGATGACTTTTCTATCGCGATAGAAAAAAATGGAGGTAGTAGCAAAGTCTTTTGGCCTTCCAAAGAGACTCGACCTAAGAAGTCAGTCAATTTTGACAACAAACAAGTGACTTTTGCCTCAATTCCACTGGCGCACAGTGGCCCTGAATTATAATGCATTGCCTGCGCAAGGCTTTAATTTCAATCCTTATGTGGCACCTCCGCCAGGTGTTTTTAGCTTTGCCCGTACGGGTAACACCCCCTGGCCTCGAATGCCCACGCAGGGTAGACCCTTTCGGCCTAGAGGCCCTCAACTTCCACAAGGAAGTGAATATAGACCTGTGTACAAACAGTCGTCAGATCAAGTCCGCAGGGATGGGCGCAATAAAAGGAAATTCTGACTCGGTGTTTCAAGCCGGTCAACTTCTACATTTTTCAAACAGATGGGCGATATTGGGGGCAGATGCCCCAATTTTGAAAATAATAAGTGGTTATCGAATTCCATTCACAATGAAGCCGCCATTGCATATTCCGCATCTGATCACCCATTCGCTGCAAACCCCGTCATCAACGGAAATGTCGTTGACCATAAATCTACTATATAAAAATAAGTCGGGTTTTCCTTCCTGACGCTATAACTCCAGAACGCAGGAACCATTTTCCACGGTTTTGCATTCGTTGGAAAGGTCTCGGGCTCCGTGAGGTTTATAGCAAAGAAAATTCAGGAAAAATTTAATTATCTAAAATTTATAAGGCAAAACAACGTTTGCCGGGTCAGCTAGTCTACTATATAAAAATAAGTCGGGTTTTCCTTCCTGACGCTATAACTCCAGAACGCACGAACCGATTTCCACGGTTTTGCATTTGTTGGAAAGGTCTCGGGCTCCGTGAGGTTTATAGCAAAGAAAATTCAGGAAAAATTTAATTATCTATAATTTATAAGGCAAAACAACGTTTGCCGGGTCAGCTAGTCAACTTATACAAATGAAGGTACTCGAGGTATCTCCCCTAACACCGAGCTTTGTCTCCCAAATGTTTTTGGTTCCCAAATCAGACGGTTCTCAGCGTCCGATTTTCAATCTACGCAATCTGAACAAATTTCTTCACTTGGGCAAGTTTCGACTAGTCAATATGCAAAAAATACCTTGTTTCCTTCAGCCAAACGACTGGATGGCAAAAATAGACTTGTGCAACCCGTATTTCCACGCGCCGATTGCACCGGCGCACAGGTGTTTTCTAAGACTAATTTATCAAGGAACCTTACTCCAAATGACTTGCCTACCATTTGGCCTTTCCACAGCGCCAAAAACGTTCGCGTCACTAACAAATTGGATCGCTCAGATCCTTCGAGAACAAGGCATACGGCTGATAGTCTATTTGGACGATTATTTATTAGTAAGCCAGGACAGGGAAGTGCTGCGCAAGCATGTTCAAGTCACATTAGATCTGCTGGTTCACCTAGGTTGGACTATAAATTATGCGAAGTCAATCCTGGAACCTCAGACCACAATTCAGTTTCTGGGGGTGATGTGGGATCCTTCACGGAACTTGAAATGGCTCCCAGACGACAAATGTCTACGCCTGAAACACAGGATTTTGAATATTCTGCAAACGAATTCAGCCAACCTAAAAGTAATGCAGTCATTGATAGGCCTACTGAATTTTGCGAGTTTTTGCGTTACAAGGGGCCGTCTCCATCACAGATCTCTGTTGAGGTTTTGTCAGAGTCTCCGCGACGAAAATCCACGCAGAAACTTTCCAGTGCCGTTTCCAGCCTTACTGGAACTTCTTTAGTGGCTACAAAACCTCAAGAGTCGCTCTGTGATTCAAATGAAACCTGCGACCCATTACATAGCCACAGATGCCTCCGGCTCGGGATGGGGGCCCAAGTCAACAACTTTACTATGGCAGGCAACTGGGAACTTCCCGAGCGGAATCTACACTCAAATCAAAAGGAAATGTTGGTAGTTTTCAAAGTACTTCAGAACTTAGCCCATTGGTTTCAAAATTCCACCATATCTATTCAGTCCGACAACCGGACGGTTCTTCCTTACTTACGAAACGAGGGGGGGACCAGGTCCCATACTCTGCTAGAATTGACGTGCCAAATTTACCAAATCTTGGACCTATTCAAAATCAATCTGTCACTTCACCATCTACCCGGTCGCTTCAATGTAGAGGCGGACCATTTATCCCGACAAAAATCGTTGCCGGAATGGCATCTTTTACCACAGATAACACTCAAGATCTTCAGAAAATGGGGAGTACCTCTGATGGATTTATTTGCATCCCGGAAAGCTCATGTAGTACCTCGTTACGTGAGTCTGGACATTTCGGACGACCAGGCAGTGTTTCACGATGCCCTAAGCCGAACATGGAATTACCCATTAGCTTGGGTGTTCCCACCTCCATTTCTTCTGCCCAGAGTACTCACACACTTGAACTGTGCACAGGGAGTCTATTTAATAGTGGCACCGAAATGGCGTCCGGACCTACGCAATCGAGCCATAGCAGCCCCCTTCACAATCTTGAACCTGGAATCAGTCCTAGTAGATGTGAAAACCAACCAACCTCCTCCCAATGTACAAGAAATGACCATCGAGATATGGAAGTGTGGGGGTGGAGTGAGGCACTAAAAAATTGGTCACCTGATCAAATAAGTCTGCTAAGATCAGATTGGCGAGCTTCTTCTTTAAGGTCTTATCAATCTGCTTGGAACCGTTGGACCTCTTGGGCACAGCAAAATAAGGTTTCCGTCACATCTCCAAGTGGATCTGACTTAGCAAGGTTTTTATCTGATCTTTTTCAAGTACATAAGTTTTCTATGAATACAATTTTGTTACACAAATCCGTAGTCTCAACCTTGACTGAACCTAATAGACCTGATCGTTTAAGTTCACATCCTTTAGTTCAGCATATAATAAAGTCAATTTCAATTAAACTTCCTAAGACAGATAAGCTACCTATATGGGACATTGATTTATTATCAACTTGGTTAGGTAACTGTTCTTGTGCTAACTTGAGTCTATATGAGTGTTCTAGGCGCACCGCTTGTATTCTTCTTTTATGCTCAGGAAGGCGGGTTCATGACCTGACCTTGCTTTCCATTAATTCTAGTAATTTTTCTTTGAAAGAAGACTATGTTATATTCTGGCCTAAATATGGGTCTAAAACGGATAGTGCCGACTACAGACAATCCGGATGGAAACTAATCTCCAACTCGGATTCTCAAGCTCTAGACCCAGTGTTCTTGGTGAAATCACTAATTCGTCTATCTAAAACTAGACGAGAAAATTCTGGCCTGGACAACCTGTTTTTAACCATATGTGGACCTACAAAAGCTGCTTCTAGGACGACAATTGCGAATTGGTTAAAGTCATTGCTGGCCGAGGCTGGCATCAAAGCGACCCCTGGCAGCTTTCGTCCCGCTGTAGCATCAAAGAATTGGATTCAAAATTTTCCCATTGATGACATATTAAGGAGAGGTAACTGGCGCTCACAGAATGTGTTTATGAAATTCTACAACAGAGAAGTGATGCAGCCTGAAGGAGAGAATGTTTCTGTTAGTCGTTTATTTTCTCCAGTTTGATTTTGTTTGTGGTTAGTTAGATTATAGTAGGTAATTAAAAGATCCGTCCCTTGCAGTAGGTATATAAACTGATTGTTATATTTACAATTAGGAATAACAACTAGTTTAAATTTGATTTTTTATTGTAATTATTTGAATAAACATTGCATTTGGTGTGTAACTTTGTTGGCTTTATTTTCAAATATAATATTTCATTAAATTGCGGATGTATTATTGCATAGAATAATATCTTCATAATTATGATACTTACTCCTCTTACTATTGCATACTTTTTATTTAATATCACTTTCACACCAGGCGATATCAAACACGTCTCACATAATATAATAGGCTTCGAATTACGGCACAGTCTTTTAATGACGGCGTTTTAACTACCAATAAAACGCTTATTAAAATACTTGCCTAATTCGAAGCCTACAATTTAAATATCTGCCTGGTGAATATTATGTGAAATCTAATGAGGCGCCTGCGCTCGTGCATCGTCCTAAATAGACTTACAGCTGTCACGAGCAACTAGCAGGTGTGAAAGAGATAGAAATAGCAAAGGGACGTACGATGGAAAAGGACAGAAATAGTCGACCGCCACTCGGTACATAAAGGCAAATACGCTTATCTCACATAATATAATAGGCTTCGAATTAGGCAAGTATTTTAATAAGCGTTTTATTGGTAGTTAAAACGCCGTCATTATACTTAGGTCACTTTCATAATTTGACACATTATCTCCTAGCCGCATAATACATAGGTCACATTATGAATTTGACAAGTTAGTATTAGGCCAATAGTTTCCGAGATATTGACGTTTTAAATTTGACAGCTGTCATCCAAAATGAAGATCTTGAAGAGCACTATTACTTATGCTAACGAAGAAGTCGTCTAGGGTAAATAGTTTACGAGACATTGACGTTTTAAGTTTGACAGCTGTCATCTAAAACGAAGATCATGAAGAGCTCTATCACTTATGCTAAAGAAGTAGTGATCTAGGTATGGGAGGGCATTTATAGGGTTATTGGGAGGACCGCTAAGAGGCAGGAGGACTTGCCCCTAGAAGTGGATGGGGAAGCGCTGAGCCCGAAGAAATCGGCAGCACTACTGGCCGACACGTTCTACCCCGGCGACCTAGAAGAGATGGATGAAGAATGCCATCGCAGGACGAGAGAGATAGCAAGAGGCGTGAATGGAGCAACCCAAGTTGATGCTTGCGACCCTCCATTCACAATGCAGGAGCTTAAATCGTCGGTAAATAGCTTTAATCCTAAAAAGGCTCCCGGGGAGGACGGCTTTACGGCCGACATATGCCGAGTGGTCATACAGCAGGACCCAGAGTCCATGGCATCAACACTTGTTGGCCTTGCCATGGCCAACAAGTGTCTGGAGCTCGGGCACTTCCCCACACAGTGGAAAAAGGCTACGGTGGTAGTGCTCAGAAAACCTGGCAAGGACGACTATACGAACGTCAAATCATACAGGCCGATTGGGCTTTTCCCTGTTCTGGGGAAGATCCTCGAGAAGATGATGGTGGGCAGGTTGAAGTGGCACCTGATACCGAGGATGAGTACTCGCCAGTACGGATTCATGCCCCAGAGAAGCACCGAAGACTCCCTCTATACCCTAGTACAACACATTAAAACGAAAATAAAAATGCGCAAAATCGTTACACTAATATCGTTGGATATAGAGGGAGCCTTCGACAGCGCCTGGTGGCCAGCTATCAGGGTCCGACTGGCGGAGGAAAAGGTTCCGATCAATATCAGGCTGCTGCTTGACAGTTACCTGCAGGAGAGAAAGGTAGCGGTGAGGTATGCGGGAGAAGAGCATACTAAATCCACGGAGAAGGGATGCGTCCAGGGATCCATAGGCGGCCCGATCCTTTGGAACCTCCTTCTGGACCCGCTGCTGCAAGACCTAGAAAGAGAAGGAGAGTACTGTCAGGCTTTCGCAGATGACGTGGTTTTAGTACTAGATGGAAACACAGGCCTTGACATACAACGACGTGCGAATGCCGTCCTCGCTCGTGTCCGGGAGTGGGGTATCAAAAACAAGCTAAAGTTCGCGCCACATAAAACGAGCGCAATGGTGCTCACAAGGAAATTGAAGATTGATACCCCACGCCTGAGCATGGGCGGGGTCGACATTC
Organism: Idaea biselata; assembly: GCA_958496205.1. Classification (NCBI taxonomy): domain Eukaryota; kingdom Metazoa; phylum Arthropoda; class Insecta; order Lepidoptera; family Geometridae; genus Idaea; species Idaea biselata. The sequence continues at coordinate 8,332 of CAUEGO010000306.1, forward strand.
GCATGTCGAATGAAATAAAAATATTAGGCGTCACAATCGACAAGAAGCTCACCTTCAACACGCATATCGCGAACGTTTGTACGAAGGCCCTGTCGATCTACAAGCAACTGGCGAGAGCGGCGAAGATCAACTGGGGGTTGAACCCGGAGGTAGTGAGAGTGATTTACACTGCAGTAGTGGAGCCAATTATCACGTACGCGGCAAGCGCCTGGGCACCGGCAGCGAAGAAGATATGTACACAGAAACATCTAAAAGCAGTACAGCGCGGATTTGTCCAGAAGATGTGCAAGTCATACCGCACTGTCTCCCTGCACTCTGCACTGGTGCTGACTGGGATACTTCCTCTCGACATCAGGATACAGGAAGCAGCCGCACTGTATCTTGCAAGGAGAGGGTCATCCCAGTTACTACCTGAGGGCGGGGAGATGGAGCGGCTGGCGGCACCATCGGCGTTCCCCCACCCGGCTCTGCAAATGGACATCGGGCATAGAAACCTGGAGACGCAGTCAGACGTGGACAACCAAAACAGGCAGCATGTGAGGATCTTCACCGACGGCAGCAAGATTGATGGTCGGGTTGGAGCGGCGCTGTCTATCTGGGACAGCGTCGCCGAGACTTCGGCCATCAAACTTAGTCTGTCCACGTACTGTACTGTGTACCAGGCGGAGCTGTTGGCCATTTGTAGGGCCACGGAGGAAGTTGTGCAGAGGACTGAGAGTAGCTACGGGATCTACAGCGACTCGAGATCGGCACTGGAGACCGTAGTCAACGGCTGGGCGCCCCACCCACTTGCCGTCGAGGCCCGCAGGAACCTGGGCCTGGCCTTCGCTCGGAACAAAGATGTTTCTTTGTTCTGGGTGAAAGCCCATGCAGGACTGCCGGGCAACGAGCGAGCAGATGAACTGGCTAAGGAGGCGGCGCTTGGTTGGTTGGTTGGTTGGTTGGTTGGTTGGTTGGTTGGTTGGTTGGTTGGTTGGTTGGTTGGTTGGTTGGTTGGTTGGTTGGTTGGTTGGTTGGTTGGTTGGTTGGTTGGTTAGGTTAGGTTAGGTTAGGTTAGGTTAGGTTAGGTTAGGTTTTTTTTTTTTTTTTTTTTTTTTGGTTAGAGAACATATTTAAGTAATGTTCCCGCGGCGCTAATGGTTTACACCGCGGGGCATCACTGGATTGTTTGGTTGTCGCTTGCACTTGACTTGTTGAATTTATAATTGGTTTCACAGAGTTGAAATTAGAAGATTGAGCGATTTGAAGTTTTTAGAAGAAAGAAGTTACGTACCAAAATTGGTACGGGCAGAAATCATTTGGGTCATGAAGGATACTCGGGGGCATAGGAGGAGGGAGGTAGCACTGTGGTTGAGGTTGGATTGGCTGTTTCCGCTGCTGCTGGATTTTGCGTGTTCTGCACAATTGTGACAACGGAGTTTGTCCGGGTTGTTCTTGTCGGGACAGTTTCGGAACTCGTGTCCGGTGAGAGAGCAGTGCGAGCAGACAGAGGTCTGCCTGTCGCAGCGTGCCTTGGTGTGGCCGAATTGGAGACACTTGTAGCACTGCAGCAGCGGGATGTAGTTTTCGGCGTGGACCTTTTGGTGGTCGAGGTTAAGCTTGACGAGGGCGGTGATTGTCTTCCAAACGGAGGGCGAAGTGATGAAGACCGCATTGTAGAGGGATTTGTTGCGGTTGGCCCTCTTGAATTTGAAAGACAGATCACCGTCCCCGCTCATAGCCGCCTTGACACTAGGGTTTTGATTTTGGAGGATGTCCACTAAGTCGTCGGCCGGTATGTCCTGGGGGACTCCCTTCAGGACGACCATGGGACTCAGCATTTTGGACGTCTCCGCGACGACCGAGCACTCCGGACCCACGAGCTTGGAGAGGGTCTCCTCCCGGTGCTCCGTGCAATCAAATTCGACCCGAAGCTTGTTTCGGGATACGAATTTGATATTGGACGGAGCGAACGAGCTGTTCCGGAAGGAGACCGACTCCTTGAATTGCTTGAGAGTCTCGGAGGAGCTGAGGACGCTCTTTTTAGAGGAGACGATGATGGCTGGGCGGGTCGTGGGGACGACCGGGGTAGTTGAGACGGGGGCGGATGGCGGGGGTGTCGCCGCAGCCACGGCGCGGGCGTAAGTAAGGGACGAAAACTTGGAAGAAGTTCCAGCCTTGTCCCTCGCCCGTTGCACATCAGTGTGGACCACTTCGAGCTTGGAGCTAACGTCCTTGATGTGGCCGATGACGGCGTCGGCAGTGGAGGTGTTGATGCGGGTGTTGATGAGTTCCTGCGTCTCCCTGATTTCCATCAGCAGTGCAGCGTTGGACCTGACGCCCGAATACAGCTGAGCGTGGTTGGTCTGCAATTGCGCCATAAGAACGCCGCTGGGTTCGGGTGTCTGGTCGGTCTGCACGCCGACTGAGCAGTGAGACGGAGGAACGTAAGCGGCAGCAGGGGAGGCGAGGAGGGAGGGGGAGGCGCTGTGTTCCCGAGCGATCGGAGAGGCGATGCCCTGAGTTGGGGAGAGAGCGGCGGCGGCGGAGGTGCGCCTCCTCCGCTCTCTTTCCAGCTCGGCCTCGGACTCTCGGAGAAGGCGGTAGAGGGAGTCGATGGCGAGTGACACGCCCCGCTTTATGTCCGTTTTGATGTTGCCGGAGTTTGCGAGTTGTGCGCCCGCGTGGGCACTCCACGTCTTGCCCTGGTGCAGTCTCGACATGTTGCCTATGTCGGGCGGGATCGGCGTGACCTCAACCAGTGTGCGGGAGAATCCCCTTCTGGGTTTTGATTGGGTCGCCGCCGGAGCGCTCGAAGAGGACAGGCTACCGTCGTCCGCCTCAGGGTAGAAGGGCACAGTCTCGGCGCGGAACCGGGGGGAGCTAGTGGGTGGGGTGGGTTTGGTACCCATGTCTGCGATGAAGGTAGAGTTGGCTCTACTACCAGAGGCCTTAGCGGGGGGGGTGTGGTACATTTTGTATGTACTATAGATACCTGAGAAGAGGGGTGAGAAATTGGAGGTTGAAAAATTTCCTATGGGATGAGTCCAGCTAAGCGGTAACTTCTCTGGGTGGGCGGGAGGGCGCAAAAATTGATTTCCTCGCTGTGGATCGCTCTGAAAACGCGGGATATGCTTCGGGAGGTATCACGGGGCTAGAAGAGCCTTACTATGGTCGAATTGAAGGAAGTTTTCCTCGAAAAATGCGGAAAAACTGCAGAAACTACGAAATTTAGAAGAAATTTGACTCTATTTACTTGAAAAAACACGAAAAACTGTAACTAATTGACTTTCTAATAGATTCTATTTAATGTTTCAGGTGACTGGAGGGCTGCTACGACGACGGAAGGGAGATAACTACTGGAATTCACAAGATACGAATTTATGGTTAGGTTAGGTTAGGTTAGGTTAGGTTAGGTTAGGTTAGGTTAGGTTAGGTTAGGTTAGGTTAGGTTAGGTTAGGTTAGGTTAGGTTAGGTTAGGTTAGGTTAGGTTAGGTTAGGTTAGGTTAGGTTAGGTTAGGTTAGGTTTTTTTTTTTTTTTTTTAAAGTTTATTTTGGGAGAAATTGATAGTCTCGCGGCGCTATCGGATTACACCGCGAGGTATCACTGAGTTTATTAGGTTACATTTGAGTTGGAGTTGAACTCCTCTAGTGTGTTTACAATATTAACTACTAAGTTGGTGAAGGTATTTATTGTAGTTGCTTTATTTATTATTTCGCTTGGGTTGAGAGGGTTGAAGTTGTATATACTACAAGCGATTGTATGTTCGGAGCGGATTATGGTGTGGCGAAGACATTTCGGGTTGAAAGAAGAAAGATGGGAGTGAGGATTATTATGTCTAGTTACCATAGTTGGTACGGGAGCGGATGGTTTCTAGCATAAATGAGATTCGAGGACATGATTGGGAAGTTGCACTATGGTCAACCTTACATTTGGTGTTAGAGGTTTTCGCGTGTTCGATGCAGTTGCGGCATTGAGCTTTATCGGGGTTATCCTTTTCAGGGCAGGCTCGGAACTCATGGCCGGGCGAAGAACAATGGGAGCAGACAACAACTTGACGGTCGCACCTCGCCTTGGTGTGCCCGAACTGAAGGCACTTGTAGCATTGAAGCAGAGGTAAGTACCCCTCAGCGTGCACCCGCTGGTGGTCTAGATTGATTTTGACCTTGGAGGTAATAGCCTTCCAGACGGGGGGAGAAGCGAGGAGGACCGCGTTGTAGAGCCGTTTGTTGCGGTTCGCACGCTTAAAGCGGAAGGTAAGGTCGGCATCAACAGTGATGGCCTCTTTGATTTCGGCGTTTTGGTTGCGGATGATGGTCACGAGTTGGTCAGCTGGTATGTCTTCGGGGACGCCCTTGAGGATGACCATCGGGCTAAGAGTCTTGGAGGCCTCAGCCACCACGGAACACTCTGCGCGTTTAAGTTTATTTAGGGTCTCTTCCCGGTGCTCCATGTTATCGAACTCGACGCGGATCTTATTTTTCGAGATGAACTTTATGTTCGATGGAGCAAATGATGAGTCCCGGAAAGAGACCGAACTTTTAAAGTTTTTGAGGGTTTCCGAGGCGCTGACGACACTCTTTTTGGAGCTTACTACTATAGCCGGTTTGGTTTTGGGCACTGGTGGTGGTTCATGCGTTGGCCCCGAAGGCGTCGCCGGCGCCGCCGCTACCGCCCGAGCGTAAGTGAGGGACGAGTGACCGGATGGTGTAGCCGCCTCGTTCCTCGCCTGACGCACATCAGTGTGCACCTCGTCGAGCTTCGACTTAAGGTCCTGAATGTGGGCAATAACGGCCGCACCAGCGCAGCCACCGTTGCCACCGCCGAACTCGGGCAATTGGTCCGTCTGCGTGAAGCAGGATCGCTGCGAGACGGGAGCGGGAGCGGGAGCGGGGGACGCCGGAAGCTGAGCCGACAGTGTGGGTGTTAAGGCAAGGCGCTGAGTCGGAGAAGGGGCGGCGGGGGTAGAGGTATGCCTCCTCCGCTCCCTCTCCAGGTCAGCCTCTGCCTCCCTAAGTAGACGGTAGAGATTGTCGATGGCGAGTGAAGCTCCTTTTTTAATCTCCGTCTTGATGTTTCCCGAGTTCGCGAGGTGCGCCTTGGCGTGCGCGTTCCAAAGTTTCCCCTGAAGCGGCCTCGATTTGGTCGCTATGTCGGGCGGGATCGGCGCGACTTCGACCAGGGTGCGGGCAAAGCCCCGTTTGGCCTTAGGCTGGGTCGTCATCGCGTCGCCCGTCGAGGACTGCGCGCTGTTTTCGTCCGCTTCAAGGGAAAAGGGCAAGTGCTCCGCGCGGAAGGGGCTGCGGCGTTGTTCTGGCGGTTGCCTAGTACCCATTTCGGATAGAAAAGTGGAGCTGCCTCTGCTGGTTGAGGGCTGAACTGACAGAGCGTCAGTGTCGACTGAGAATGTCGAGTTTGCCGGGTTTTTGTCCGGATCTCTATCCTTGGGAGGGGTCCTATACATGATGTAGGTGCGCTGCTAGCAGTTGGGACCGAAAGCAAAAACGAGAAACCGACTTTAAAAGTTTTGAAACTTTTTCTATGCGATGTGTCTAGCTTAGCGGTAACTTCTCTGGGTGGGCGGGAGGGCGCAAAAATTGGTTTCCTTGCTGTGGATCGCTCTGAAAACGCGGGATATGCTTCGGGAGGTATCACGGGGCTAGAAGAGCCTTACTACGGTCGAATTGAAGGAGGTTTTCCTCGAAAAATTCGGAAAAACTGCAGAAACTACGAAATTTAAACTAAAATTGACTCTAATTTCTTGAAAAAACACGAAAAACTGCAACTAATTAACTTTCTAATGGATTCTACTTTATGTTTCAGGTGACTGGAGGGCCGCTACGACGACGGAAGGGAGCAAACTATTGGGATTCACAAGATACGAATTTATGAAAATTTCAAAATGTTCGAAATCTCGACTGCTTAGGTGAACTTTTTGAGGCGGTCGGGTACAAAAATTGGTTTCCTTGCTGTGGATCGCTCTGAAAACGCGGGATATGCTTCGGGAGGTATCACGGGGCTAGAAGAGCCTTACTACGGTCGAATTGAAGGAGGTTTTCCTCGAAAAATTCGGAAAAACTGCAGAAACTACGAAATTTAAACTAAAATTGACTCTAATTTCTTGAAAAAACACGAAAAACTGCAACTAATTAACTTTCTAATGGATTCTACTTTATGTTTCAGGTGACTGGAGGGCCGCTACGACGACGGAAGGGAGCAAACTATTGGGATTCACAAGATACGAATTTATGAAAATTTCGGTTAGGTTAGGTTAGGTTAGGTTAGGTTAGGTTAGGTTAGGTTAGGTTAGGTTAGGTTAGGTTAGGTTAGGTTAGGTTAGGTTAGGTTAGGTTAGGTTAGGTTAGGTTTTTTTTTTTTTTTGTGTTAAGTCTTTACATTCACGACCACTCAGACCTCGCTAATGTGTACGGGCGTCCTTGCAGCATTGTGAAAGTAAAGAAGAGAAATTTGATGCTATGATTTTCAAGGAAGAACTTAGGTGATAATTTGTTAATTTTGTGAGAAGTTAAGTGTTGTTGAAAATCTTGAAATTATTAACTATAGCAAATGAATGTTGTAAATAAATTTTGGTCTCTTCTTTATTGACGAATGAATTTAGTTGGAGTGAGAATGAGCTCGAAGCTCATGCGAGTCGATTTACTGGAGTCTTTAATGTTGAGGTTGTTGACTATTTAGGTCCGTAATCGATCCTATTGATGACTTTGGTTTCCATAGCTTTATGGATGGAGCAGTAGGTAGATGTTGCGGTGTGGTCTTCTGACTTTGACGTCTTGTACTTTTGGTTGTGTTCAGCACAGTTGAAGCACTTGGATGTGGCGCTGGTTTTGGTGGGGCAATCTCGGAAGGTGTGACCTTTCTGAGCGCAGTGGGAGCAGGCCGAGGTTTCGCTCGTGCACCGAGCCTGAGTGTGGCCGTACTGAAGGCACTTATAGCACTGCAGGATGGGCACAAACTCCTCGGCTCGCACCCTCTGGTGGTCGATGTTGATGTTCCCGAGTTTGAGTATTGCCCGCCAGATGCTTGGTGTGGTCAGAAGTACAGCGTTGTACAGGTTAGGGTTTTTGTTGGACTTTTTGAACCTGAACACTGCATCTTCTGGACCCGTTATTCCGATGGAGGCATTTTGGGTGGTGATGGTGTCGACCAGCTCCTCCGGCTTGATGTCACTGTGTATGCCCTTCAGGATTACCATCGGCCTGAGCCTCCTGGCCGGCTCCGCAGTGACAACGCCGGAGGCGCTGAGCTTCTCCAGCACTGAGTTTTGTTGCTCCGCCGTCTCGAACTCGACGCGGAGTTTGTTGTTGGAGACAGGTAGGGCGCGGACTGGGGCGAAGCTCGTATTTTTGAACGAGATGCTCTTCCTCCACGCTCCTAACATCTCCTCCTTACTGTTCACCTTCTCTTTGGCCGAGATGATGATGGCCGGGTTCGATGATGCCGCCTGTCGGCGTTTGGACGGCGCGGCGGCGGCGCCAGCGTAGGTGGTAGCGCTGGCCCGAGTTGGAGCGGTGGCTGAGCCAGGAAGAGGTGTCTGTCGGAGCACTTTGCCCATTGCCTCTGTGACCGCCTCTCTGACAACCCTGGGGGTGTCCGTCGGGGGAGTTGGTGGATGTGGGGCGGGAATCTCCTTGATTGCCCGTCCCATCTCCTCCCTGATGGTGTCCCGGATTGTCTCGGAGGCGACCAAAGAGGATGGTGGAGGATGAGGGATGTGTTCGAGCTCGTCCCTGATCGCGTCCCGAACGAGTCTGGGTGTGTCGTCGTTTTGTGACTGCGAGCGGCCGTGTATAATGGAGACCAGGCGCTTGACCTCCCTGATCTCTCCGAGAAGCTCCGAGGACAGCCTTTCGTTATTGGTGTTGTTGGCCGGCTCCTTAGGTGCCGGTGGCATGACCTCGGTTATGTCGGAGAGATCAGTGTCGGTCAGTCTGCCCATGGTCTTCTCGCTCTTGAGAACTAGGTTGTAGAGAGTCTGGATACAGGCCAGGACGTTGACTTTAATGCTGGTCTTGATATTTCCAGATTGTGCCATTTGATTACGGGCCTGGTCGTATGCAGCTCTGGCAGCAGAGACGATGGATTGGGGAGTGCCTGCGTCGGTCGCCACGGGCTGGAGTGCCGCGGGCGCCGCACGTGCGGAGGCCGCTGGCTGAGATGGTGGTGGGCCCGCGGGGCCCGACGCGGACGCTCCCGGTGAAGAACCGAAGGAAGGAAAGAAATCCGTAGGATAGAAGTCCAATTCCTTGGACGTTTTGGATGGAGGTGTGCGCTGGGTAGGGCGCCGTTTGTCCTTTGGCGGAGTTTTAAACATTTTGAATCCTGGGGGGGGGGGGTGTTGTTATCTGCACCGAAGTTAACTATGTGGTGTCGCCGCACGGCGGCGACGAAAAATTTTTGGGGTTATAGCGATTTGAAGCCGAGGGGGGGTGAAGGGGATGCGGGGGGATCACTATTGAGCACTTTGGAACTTGAAAAATTTCAATGAAAATTTTTGTTGTACGATCACTTAGGTGGATTTTTTACTATGAATTTAGAAGATCGGTACCAAATGACTTTAAATGCTAACTTTTTCTGGATTTTTTGCAGGTATCGGGTGAAGATGGACTGAAGCTACTATATTATGAAGACTTGACGAAGAAATTTGGAGAATTGGATTTTTGAAGACGAGACTTAGGAAATTTACTGAAGATTGATGAATTTTATAAGGGATAACTCAAAAATTTTTGGGGTTATAGCGATTTGAAGCCGAGGGGGGGTGAAGGGGATGCGGGGGGATCACTATTGAGCACTTTGGAACTTGAAAAATTTCAATGAAAATTTTTGTTGTACGATCACTTAGGTGGATTTTTTACTATGAATTTAGAAGATCGGTACCAAATGACTTTAAATGCTAACTTTTTCTGGATTTTTTGCAGGTATCGGGTGAAGATGGACTGAAGCTACTATATTATGAAGACTTGACGAAGAAATTTGGAGAATTGGATTTTTGAAGACGAGACTTAGGAAATTTACTGAAGATTGATGAATTTTATAAGGGATAACTCAAAAATTTTTGGGGTTATAGCGATTTGAAGCCGAGGGGGGGTGAAGGGGATGCGGGGGGATCACTATTGAGCACTTTGGAACTTGAAAAATTTCAATGAAAATTTTTGTTGTACGATCACTTAGGTGGATTTTTTACTATGAATTTAGAAGATCGGTACCAAATGACTTTAAATGCTAACTTTTTCTGGATTTTTTGCAGGTATCGGGTGAAGATGGACTGAAGCTACTATATTATGAAGACTTGACGAAGAAATTTGGAGAATTGGATTTTTGAAGACGAGACTTAGGAAATTTACTGAAGATTGATGAATTTTATAAGGGATAACTCAAAAATTTTTGGGGTTATAGCGATTTGAAGCCGAGGGGGGGTGAAGGGGATGCGGGGGGATCACTATTGAGCACTTTGGAACTTGAAAAATTTTAATGGTTAGGTTAGGTTAGGTTAGGTTAGGTTAGGTTAGGTTAGGTTAGGTTAGGTTAGGTTAGGTTAGGTTAGGTTAGGTTAGGTTAGGTTAGGTTAGGTTAGGTTAGGTTAGGTTAGGTTAGGTTAGGTTAGGTTAGGTTAGGTTAGGTTAGGTTAGGTTAGGTTAGGTTAGGTTAGGTTAGGTTAGGTTAGGTTAGGTTAGGTTAGGTTAGGTTAGGTTAGGTTAGGTTAGGTTAGGTTAGGTTAGGTTAGGTTAGGTTAGGTTAGGTTAGGTTAGGTTAGGTTAGGTTAGGTTAGGTTAGGTTAGGTTAGGTTAGGTTAGGTTAGGTTAGGTTAGGTTAGGTTAGGTTAGGTTAGGTTAGGTTAGGTTAGGTTAGGTTAGGTTAGGTTAGGTTAGGTTAGGTTAGGTTAGGTTAGGTTAGGTTAGGTTAGGTTAGGTTAGGTTAGGTTAGGTTAGGTTAGGTTAGGTTAGGTTAGGTTAGGTTAGGTTAGGTTAGGTTAGGTTAGGTTAGGTTAGGTTAGGTTAGGTTAGGTTAGGTTAGGTTAGGTTAGGTTAGGTTAGGTTAGGTTAGGTTAGGTTAGGTTAGGTTAGGTTAGGTTAGGTTAGGTTAGGTTAGGTTAGGTTAGGTTAGGTTAGGTTAGGTTAGGTTAGGTTAGGTTAGGTTAGGTTAGGTTAGGTTAGGTTAGGTTTTTTTTTTTTTTTTTTTTGTGTTAAGTCTTTACATTCACGACCACTCAGACCTCGCTAATGTGTACGGGCGTCCTTGCAGCATTGTGAAAGTAAAGAAGAGAAATTTGATGCTATGATTTTCAAGGAAGAACTTAGGTGATAATTTGTTAATTTTGTGAGAAGTTAAGTGTTGTTGAAAATCTTGAAATTATTAACTATAGCAAATGAATGTTGTAAATAAATTTTGGTCTCTTCTTTATTGACGAATGAATTTAGTTGGAGTGAGAATGAGCTCGAAGCTCATGCGAGTCGATTTACTGGAGTCTTTAATGTTGAGGTTGTTGACTATTTAGGTCCGTAATCGATCCTATTGATGACTTTGGTTTCCATAGCTTTATGGATGGAGCAGTAGGTAGATGTTGCGGTGTGGTCTTCTGACTTTGACGTCTTGTACTTTTGGTTGTGTTCAGCACAGTTGAAGCACTTGGATGTGGCGCTGGTTTTGGTGGGGCAATCTCGGAAGGTGTGACCTTTCTGAGCGCAGTGGGAGCAGGCCGAGGTTTCGCTCGTGCACCGAGCCTGAGTGTGGCCGTACTGAAGGCACTTATAGCACTGCAGGATGGGCACAAACTCCTCGGCTCGCACCCTCTGGTGGTCGATGTTGATGTTCCCGAGTTTGAGTATTGCCCGCCAGATGCTTGGTGTGGTCAGAAGTACAGCGTTGTACAGGTTAGGGTTTTTGTTGGACTTTTTGAACCTGAACACTGCATCTTCTGGACCCGTTATTCCGATGGAGGCATTTTGGGTGGTGATGGTGTCGACCAGCTCCTCCGGCTTGATGTCACTGTGTATGCCCTTCAGGATTACCATCGGCCTGAGCCTCCTGGCCGGCTCCGCAGTGACAACGCCGGAGGCGCTGAGCTTCTCCAGCACTGAGTTTTGTTGCTCCGCCGTCTCGAACTCGACGCGGAGTTTGTTGTTGGAGACAGGTAGGGCGCGGACTGGGGCGAAGCTCGTATTTTTGAACGAGATGCTCTTCCTCCACGCTCCTAACATCTCCTCCTTACTGTTCACCTTCTCTTTGGCCGAGATGATGATGGCCGGGTTCGATGATGCCGCCTGTCGGCGTTTGGACGGCGCGGCGGCGGCGCCAGCGTAGGTGGTAGCGCTGGCCCGAGTTGGAGCGGTGGCTGAGCCAGGAAGAGGTGTCTGTCGGAGCACTTTGCCCATTGCCTCTGTGACCGCCTCTCTGACAACCCTGGGGGTGTCCGTCGGGGGAGTTGGTGGATGTGGGGCGGGAATCTCCTTGATTGCCCGTCCCATCTCCTCCCTGATGGTGTCCCGGATTGTCTCGGAGGCGACCAAAGAGGATGGTGGAGGATGAGGGATGTGTTCGAGCTCGTCCCTGATCGCGTCCCGAACGAGTCTGGGTGTGTCGTCGTTTTGTGACTGCGAGCGGCCGTGTATAATGGAGACCAGGCGCTTGACCTCCCTGATCTCTCCGAGAAGCTCCGAGGACAGCCTTTCG
>CAUEGO010000306.1:22500-30000 GCA_958496205.1 Idaea biselata
TAGGTTAGGTTAGGTTAGGTTAGGTTAGGTTAGGTTAGGTTAGGTTAGGTTAGGTTAGGTTAGGTTAGGTTAGGTTAGGTTAGGTTAGGTTAGGTTAGGTTAGGTTAGGTTAGGTTAGGTTAGGTTAGGTTAGGTTAGGTTAGGTTAGGTTAGGTTAGGTTAGGTTAGGTTAGGTTAGGTTAGGTTAGGTTAGGTTAGGTTAGGTTAGGTTAGGTTAGGTTAGGTTAGGTTAGGTTAGGTTAGGTTAGGTTAGGTTAGGTTAGGTTAGGTTAGGTTAGGTTAGGTTAGGTTAGGTTAGGTTAGGTTAGGTTAGGTTAGGTTAGGTTAGGTTAGGTTAGGTTAGGTTAGGTTAGGTTAGGTTAGGTTAGGTTAGGTTTTTTTTTTTTTTTGTGTTAAGTCTTTACTATCACGACCACTCAGACCTCGCTAATGTGTACGGGCGTCCTTGCAGCATTGTGAAAGCAAAGAGGAGAAATTTGATGCTATGATTTTCAAGGAAGAAGTTAGGTGATAATTTATTAAGTTTGTGAGACGTTAAGTGTTATAGAAAAACTTGTGGTTATTAACTATAGTAAATGAATGTTGTAGATGAATTTATGGTCTCTTCTTTATTGACAAATGAATTTAGTTGGAGTGAGGATGAGCTCGAGGCTCATGCGAGTAGATTTGCTGAAATCTTTAGTGTAGACGTAGCATTGGAGGAAGTGTTGTTTCACTGTTTGGATCCATAGTCGATCCTGTTGACGACTTTGGTTTCCATTGCTTTATGAATGGAGCAGTAGGTAGATGTAGCAGTGTGGTCTTCTGCTTTGGACGTCTTGTATTTGCTATTGTGTTCAGCGCAGTTGAAGCATTTGGATGTGGCGCTGTTTTTGGTAGGGCAATCTCGGAAGGTGTGTCCTTGTTGGGCGCAGTGGGAGCAGGCCGAAGTTTCGCTCGTGCACCGAGCCTGAGTGTGGCCGTACTGAAGGCACTTATAGCACTGCAGGAGGGGCACAAACTCCTCGGCCCGCACCCTCTGGTGGTCGATGTTGATATTCCCGAGTTTAAGGATTGCCCGCCAGATGCTTGGTGTGGTCAGAAGCACAGCGTTGTACAGGTTAGGGTTTTTGTTAGACTTTTTGAACCTGAACACTGCATCTTCTGGACCCGTTATTCCGATGGAGGCGTTTTGTGTGGTGATGGTGGTGACCAGCTCCTCCGGTTTGATGTCACTGTGTATGCCCTTCAGGATTACCATCGGCCTAAGCCTCCTGGCCGGCTCCGCAGTGACAACGCCGGAGGCGCTGAGCTTCTCCAGCACTGTGGTTTGTTGCTCCGCCGTCTCGAACTCGACGCGGAGCTTGTTGTTGGAGACAGGTAGGGCGCGGACTGGGGCGAAGCTCGTGTTCTTGAACGAGATGCTCTTCCTCCACGCTCCTAACATCTCTTCCTTGCTGTTCACCTTTTCCTTGGCCGAGATGATGATGGCCGGGTTCGATGATGCCGCCTGTCGGCGTTTGGACGGCGCGGCAGCGGCACCAGCGTAGGTGGTAGCGCTGGCCCGAGTTGGAGCGGTGGCCGAGCCAGGAAGAGGTGTCTTTCGGAGCACTTTGCCCATTGCCTCTGTGACCGCCTCTCTGACAACCCTGGGGGTGTCCGTCGGGGGAGTTGGTGGATGTGGGGCGGGAATCTCCTTGATTGCCCGACCCATCTCCTCCCTGATGGTGTCCCGGATTGTCTCGGAGGCGACCAAAGAGGATGGTGGAGGGTGAGGGATGTGTTCGAGCTCGTCCCTGATCGCGTCCCGAACGAGTCTGGGTGTGTCGTCGTTTTGTGACTGCGAGCGGCCGTGTATAATGGAGACCAGGCGCTTGACCTCCCTGATCTCTCCGAGAAGCTCCGAGGACAGCCTTTCGTTATTGGCGTTGTTGGCCGGCTCCTTAGGTGCCGGTGGCATGACCTCGGTTATGTCGGAGAGATCAGTGTCGGTCAGTCTGCCCATGGTCTTCTCGCTCTTGAGAACTAGGTTGTAGAGAGTCTGGATACAGGCCAGGACGTTGACTTTAATGCTGGTCTTGATATTTCCAGATTGTGCCATTTGGTTGCGGGCCTGGTCGTATGCAGCTCTGGCAGCAGAGACGATGGATTGGGGAGTGCCGGCGTCGGTCACCACGGGCTGGAGTGCCGCGGGCGCCGCACGTGCGGGGGCCGCTGGCTGAGATGGTGGTGGGCCCGCGGGGCCCGACGCGGACGCTCCCGGTGAAGAACCGAAGGATGGGAAGAAATCCGTAGGGTAGAAGTCCAATTCCTTGGACGTTTTCGATGGAGGTGTGCGCTGAGTAGCGCGCTGTTTTTGCTTTGGCGGAGTTTTAAACATTTTGAATCCTGGGGGGGGGGGGTGTTACTATCTGCACCGAAGTTAACTGAGTGGTGTCGCCGCACGGCGGCGACGAAAAATTTTTGGGGTTATAGCGATTTGAAGCCGAGGGGGGGTGAAGGGGATGCGGGGGGATCACTATTGAGCACTTTGGAACTTGAAAACTTTCAATGAAAATTTTTGTTGTACGATCACTTAGGTGGATTTTTTACTATGAATTTAGAAGATCGGTACCAAATGACTTTAAATGCTAACTTTTTCTGGATTTTTTGCAGGTATCGGGTGAAGATGGACTGAAGCTACTATATTATGAAGACTTGACGAAGAAATTTGGAGAATTGGATTTTTGAAGACGAGACTTAGGAAATTTACTGAAGATTGATGAATTTTATAAGGGATAACTCAAAAATTTTTGGGGTTATAGCGATTTGAAGCCGAGGGGGGGTGAAGGGGATGCGGGGGGATCACTATTGAGCACTTTGGAACTTGAAAACTTTCAAATTTGGTTAGGTTAGGTTAGGTTAGGTTAGGTTAGGTTAGGTTAGGTTAGGTTAGGTTAGGTTAGGTTAGGTTAGGTTAGGTTAGGTTAGGTTAGGTTAGGTTAGGTTAGGTTAGGTTAGGTTAGGTTAGGTTAGGTTAGGTTAGGTTAGGTTAGGTTAGGTTAGGTTAGGTTAGGTTAGGTTAGGTTAGGTTAGGTTAGGTTAGGTTAGGTTAGGTTAGGTTAGGTTAGGTTAGGTTAGGTTAGGTTTTTTTTTTTTTTTTTTTTTTGTGTTAAGTCTTTACATTCACGACCACTCAGACCTCGCTAATGTGTACGGGCGTCCTTGCAGCATTGTGAAAGTAAAGAAGAGAAATTTGATGCTATGATTTTCAAGGAAGAACTTAGGTGATAATTTGTTAATTTTGTGAGAAGTTAAGTGTTGTTGAAAATCTTGAAATTATTAACTATAGCAAATGAATGTTGTAAATAAATTTTGGTCTCTTCTTTATTGACGAATGAATTTAGTTGGAGTGAGAATGAGCTCGAAGCTCATGCGAGTCGATTTACTGGAGTCTTTAATGTTGAGGTTGTTGACTATTTAGGTCCGTAATCGATCCTATTGATGACTTTGGTTTCCATAGCTTTATGGATGGAGCAGTAGGTAGATGTTGCGGTGTGGTCTTCTGACTTTGACGTCTTGTACTTTTGGTTGTGTTCAGCACAGTTGAAGCACTTGGATGTGGCGCTGGTTTTGGTGGGGCAATCTCGGAAGGTGTGACCTTTCTGAGCGCAGTGGGAGCAGGCCGAGGTTTCGCTCGTGCACCGAGCCTGAGTGTGGCCGTACTGAAGGCACTTATAGCACTGCAGGATGGGCACAAACTCCTCGGCTCGCACCCTCTGGTGGTCGATGTTGATGTTCCCGAGTTTGAGTATTGCCCGCCAGATGCTTGGTGTGGTCAGAAGTACAGCGTTGTACAGGTTAGGGTTTTTGTTGGACTTTTTGAACCTGAACACTGCATCTTCTGGACCCGTTATTCCGATGGAGGCATTTTGGGTGGTGATGGTGTCGACCAGCTCCTCCGGCTTGATGTCACTGTGTATGCCCTTCAGGATTACCATCGGCCTGAGCCTCCTGGCCGGCTCCGCAGTGACAACGCCGGAGGCGCTGAGCTTCTCCAGCACTGAGTTTTGTTGCTCCGCCGTCTCGAACTCGACGCGGAGTTTGTTGTTGGAGACAGGTAGGGCGCGGACTGGGGCGAAGCTCGTATTTTTGAACGAGATGCTCTTCCTCCACGCTCCTAACATCTCCTCCTTACTGTTCACCTTCTCTTTGGCCGAGATGATGATGGCCGGGTTCGATGATGCCGCCTGTCGGCGTTTGGACGGCGCGGCGGCGGCGCCAGCGTAGGTGGTAGCGCTGGCCCGAGTTGGAGCGGTGGCTGAGCCAGGAAGAGGTGTCTGTCGGAGCACTTTGCCCATTGCCTCTGTGACCGCCTCTCTGACAACCCTGGGGGTGTCCGTCGGGGGAGTTGGTGGATGTGGGGCGGGAATCTCCTTGATTGCCCGTCCCATCTCCTCCCTGATGGTGTCCCGGATTGTCTCGGAGGCGACCAAAGAGGATGGTGGAGGATGAGGGATGTGTTCGAGCTCGTCCCTGATCGCGTCCCGAACGAGTCTGGGTGTGTCGTCGTTTTGTGACTGCGAGCGGCCGTGTATAATGGAGACCAGGCGCTTGACCTCCCTGATCTCTCCGAGAAGCTCCGAGGACAGCCTTTCGTTATTGGTGTTGTTGGCCGGCTCCTTAGGTGCCGGTGGCATGACCTCGGTTATGTCGGAGAGATCAGTGTCGGTCAGTCTGCCCATGGTCTTCTCGCTCTTGAGAACTAGGTTGTAGAGAGTCTGGATACAGGCCAGGACGTTGACTTTAATGCTGGTCTTGATATTTCCAGATTGTGCCATTTGATTACGGGCCTGGTCGTATGCAGCTCTGGCAGCAGAGACGATGGATTGGGGAGTGCCTGCGTCGGTCGCCACGGGCTGGAGTGCCGCGGGCGCCGCACGTGCGGAGGCCGCTGGCTGAGATGGTGGTGGGCCCGCGGGGCCCGACGCGGACGCTCCCGGTGAAGAACCGAAGGAAGGAAAGAAATCCGTAGGATAGAAGTCCAATTCCTTGGACGTTTTGGATGGAGGTGTGCGCTGGGTAGGGCGCCGTTTGTCCTTTGGCGGAGTTTTAAACATTTTGAATCCTGGGGGGGGGGGGTGTTGTTATCTGCACCGAAGTTAACTATGTGGTGTCGCCGCACGGCGGCGACGAAAAATTTTTGGGGTTATAGCGATTTGAAGCCGAGGGGGGGTGAAGGGGATGCGGGGGGATCACTATTGAGCACTTTGGAACTTGAAAAATTTCAATGAAAATTTTTGTTGTACGATCACTTAGGTGGATTTTTTACTATGAATTTAGAAGATCGGTACCAAATGACTTTAAATGCTAACTTTTTCTGGATTTTTTGCAGGTATCGGGTGAAGATGGACTGAAGCTACTATATTATGAAGACTTGACGAAGAAATTTGGAGAATTGGATTTTTGAAGACGAGACTTAGGAAATTTACTGAAGATTGATGAATTTTATAAGGGATAACTCAAAAATTTTTGGGGTTATAGCGATTTGAAGCCGAGGGGGGGTGAAGGGGATGCGGGGGGATCACTATTGAGCACTTTGGAACTTGAAAAATTTCAATCGGTTAGGTTAGGTTAGGTTAGGTTAGGTTAGGTTAGGTTAGGTTAGGTTAGGTTAGGTTAGGTTAGGTTAGGTTAGGTTAGGTTAGGTTAGGTTAGGTTAGGTTAGGTTAGGTTAGGTTAGGTTAGGTTAGGTTAGGTTAGGTTAGGTTAGGTTAGGTTAGGTTAGGTTAGGTTAGGTTAGGTTAGGTTAGGTTAGGTTAGGTTAGGTTAGGTTAGGTTAGGTTAGGTTAGGTTAGGTTAGGTTAGGTTAGGTTAGGTTAGGTTAGGTTAGGTTAGGTTAGGTTAGGTTAGGTTAGGTTAGGTTAGGTTAGGTTAGGTTAGGTTAGGTTAGGTTAGGTTAGGTTAGGTTAGGTTAGGTTAGGTTAGGTTAGGTTAGGTTAGGTTAGGTTAGGTTAGGTTAGGTTAGGTTAGGTTAGGTTAGGTTAGGTTAGGTTAGGTTAGGTTAGGTTAGGTTAGGTTAGGTTAGGTTAGGTTAGGTTAGGTTAGGTTAGGTTAGGTTAGGTTAGGTTAGGTTAGGTTAGGTTAGGTTAGGTTAGGTTAGGTTAGGTTAGGTTAGGTTAGGTTAGGTTAGGTTAGGTTAGGTTAGGTTAGGTTAGGTTAGGTTAGGTTAGGTTAGGTTAGGTTAGGTTAGGTTAGGTTAGGTTAGGTTAGGTTAGGTTAGGTTAGGTTAGGTTAGGTTAGGTTAGGTTAGGTTAGGTTAGGTTAGGTTAGGTTAGGTTAGGTTAGGTTAGGTTAGGTTAGGTTAGGTTAGGTTAGGTTAGGTTAGGTTAGGTTAGGTTAGGTTAGGTTAGGTTAGGTTAGGTTAGGTTAGGTTAGGTTAGGTTAGGTTAGGTTAGGTTAGGTTAGGTTAGGTTAGGTTAGGTTAGGTTAGGTTAGGTTAGGTTAGGTTAGGTTAGGTTAGGTTAGGTTAGGTTAGGTTAGGTTAGGTTAGGTTAGGTTAGGTTAGGTTAGGTTAGGTTAGGTTAGGTTAGGTTAGGTTAGGTTAGGTTAGGTTAGGTTAGGTTAGGTTAGGTTAGGTTAGGTTAGGTTAGGTTAGGTTAGGTTAGGTTAGGTTAGGTTAGGTTAGGTTAGGTTAGGTTAGGTTAGGTTAGGTTAGGTTAGGTTAGGTTAGGTTAGGTTAGGTTAGGTTAGGTTAGGTTAGGTTAGGTTAGGTTAGGTTAGGTTAGGTTAGGTTAGGTTAGGTTAGGTTAGGTTAGGTTAGGTTAGGTTAGGTTAGGTTAGGTTAGGTTAGGTTAGGTTAGGTTAGGTTAGGTTAGGTTAGGTTAGGTTAGGTTAGGTTAGGTTAGGTTAGGTTAGGTTAGGTTAGGTTAGGTTAGGTTAGGTTAGGTTAGGTTAGGTTAGGTTAGGTTAGGTTAGGTTAGGTTAGGTTAGGTTAGGTTAGGTTAGGTTAGGTTAGGTTAGGTTAGGTTAGGTTAGGTTAGGTTAGGTTAGGTTAGGTTAGGTTAGGTTAGGTTAGGTTAGGTTAGGTTAGGTTAGGTTAGGTTAGGTTAGGTTAGGTTAGGTTAGGTTAGGTTAGGTTAGGTTAGGTTAGGTTAGGTTAGGTTAGGTTAGGTTAGGTTAGGTTAGGTTAGGTTAGGTTAGGTTAGGTTAGGTTAGGTTAGGTTAGGTTAGGTTAGGTTAGGTTAGGTTAGGTTAGGTTAGGTTAGGTTAGGTTAGGTTAGGTTAGGTTAGGTTAGGTTAGGTTAGGTTAGGTTAGGTTAGGTTAGGTTAGGTTAGGTTAGGTTAGGTTAGGTTAGGTTAGGTTAGGTTAGGTTAGGTTAGGTTAGGTTAGGTTAGGTTAGGTTAGGTTAGGTTAGGTTAGGTTAGGTTAGGTTAGGTTAGGTTAGGTTAGGTTAGGTTAGGTTAGGTTAGGTTAGGTTAGGTTAGGTTAGGTTAGGTTAGGTTAGGTTAGGTTAGGTTAGGTTAGGTTAGGTTAGGTTA
>CAUEGO010000306.1:35000-47500 GCA_958496205.1 Idaea biselata
GTGTGTTGGAGGGTGGAGACGTCTGGGGCTTCCACCACCAGGAGAACATCGTCGGCGAACGCCTGGAGGTGGCAGCCATCAGGTAATGCCATCTCCAGGAGCTCGTCGAGGATCAGATTCCAGAATGTGGGCCCGCAGACGGATCCCTGTACACACCCCCTCGTCATGATTTTGCTACTTTCGGCGTCTGCAAAGTGTAACAGAACCTGGCGGTTTTGCAGATAATTTTGGATGATTTTATACAGATTTCGAGGGCAGTTGATATTTTGGAGCCTCTGTAGTAGCGCAGGCCACCAGGCATTGTCAAACGCGGCTTTGATGTCGAGGGAGATCGCTATCACCAGGTGTCGCCGGTCCCTAGCCGTCCTGATAGCGTTTAGTGCAGAGTTGAGCGCTTCTAGTGTCGAGGTTTGTGGCTTGAAGCCGAACTGTCGAGGATTGTGTGTACCATCCTTGAAGAGGTGGTAAGTGAGTCTGCCGATGATGAGCTTTTCGAGCAGCTTCCCGAGGACGTTGATGAGCCCGATGGGGCGGTATGAAGCGATGTCTGAGTAGTCGTCCTTGTGTGGCTTAGGTAGGACTTTGACGAATGCCGTTTTCCAGGTGGTCGGGAAATGGGACATACTCAGACATCGATTCATCAGACTCGTTAGGAACTCCGGATAGCACCTGGCGAACGCCGAGCAAATATCCGAAGTTAGATGATCGGTTCCTGGAGCGCGATTCGGATTCATCGAGCTTAGACACTTGGTGACCTCTTCAGTGGAGAATGGTGGTTCGTCTGGAGTAATAGGGATTAGCCTTGATTGGTCACGGATTGCCTTTTGGGTGTTTGAGTCGTTGCCCAGGTCGTCCGGGTAGAATCTGCTCAACAGCTCGTCGGCAGTTTCCTGGCTGGAGTTGGTGCGCCGATTGTTGTCCAGACGCAGTGTGGAGGGTGGTTGAAGAGGCGGTCCCGATTTCATAAGGCGGTTGGTTACAGCCCAAACATCCTCCTTGCCTTGCCTGTTGCAGAATTCTCTGAAATTTTCGGAAGATGCTTTGCTGATTGCCTCGGCATACTTCTTTTTGAGAATCTGCCTTTCGTGGAGTATGTTGTCCAGAGGTTTATTGTGTCTCTTCAGGTCTTGGATGGTGTGATGGTATTTGATGAGCTCCTTCTTTTGTGCCTCCAGTTCATCAGTCCACCACGGTCTGAGATCCCTGGGGCCAGGTTTCCTGGGTAAAGTTCGGTCGCAGCAACGTTGGATAGACTCCGTAAGGTCGACGACGAATTCGTCAACGCGGGTGGGTGTAAAATTGGTGAGATCGGTGTCTGTTAGATTGTTTAATTCAGTATCGTTATTTAATGTGTTTTCAAAGTTGGTCCAGTTAACAAATTTAGTTGAATATTTGTATGTCGTTTTAGTTTTATTCTTGTTAAGTCGAGTTTTATTGAGTTGTAGATTAAATTGTATAGCGTTATGATCTGATGATGGACACGCACTCGCGTCGACTTTCCAGTCGCGGACCCTATCGGAGAGATTATCGGAGACGAGCGTTAGGTCGACTATTGACTCGACGGGTTGACCCCGCAAGGTCCTTTCGAATGTGGGGACGTTGCCCACGTTAGCCAAGTGGAGATTATTGGCGAGGAAGAGTCGGGCAATGGAGGAGCCTCTAGGATTACTCCTATCTGAGCCCCAGAGCTGGTGGTGTCCGTTAAGGTCCCCGGCGACGACATGGTATGCATCGCCGTGGAGCCCAAGGAACACCTCCAGTTTGTTAAGAGTGCCGTCCACATCCACATCCGGTTCGACATACACCGAAGTGATGTAGAAGTGGCGACCGGAGACCGACAGTTGGACGACACACAGATTGGGAGAGCAGTATTGGGCCATGCCCAGGACTGCGGCGAGTCTGTTTTTGATGAGTATGCAAGCCTTTGTTCCAGTATTGCCTGGAAACTGGAAAAGTTGGTATCCCGAAAAGGCCTGCATACCGGTGTTGGCACCTATGTACGGTTCCGTGACCAGGCCGACGTCGAAGTCATGGTCACACAGATACCGCTTAAATTCATGCGTAGAAGTGTAGGATCTATAGAGGTTACATTGTAGAAATGTGAGAGAATTTGGGTTATTACGCGTTGCTTGACTATTTGGATCCATAATCGGTCCTATTCATGATTTTGATTTCCATTGTTTTGTGTATAGAGCAGTGGTTGGATGTAGCTGTGTGATCCTCTGACTTCGACGTCTTGTACCTGCGGTTATGTTCGGCGCAGTTAAAGCATTTGGGTGTAGTGCTAGTTTTGGTTGGGCAATCGCGGTAGGTGTGGCCTTGCAGAGCGCAGTGGGAGCAGGCCGAGGTTTCGCCCGTGCACCGAGCCTGTGTGTGGCCGTATTGAAGGCATTTGAAACACTGAAGGAGGGGCACAAACTCCTCGGCCCGCACCCTCTGGTGGTCGATGTTAATATTGCCGGCCTTCAGCATTGCCCGCCAGATGATTGGTGTAGTGAGGAGTACAGCGTTGTAGAGGTTTGGGTTTTTGTTGGCTTTCTTGAACCTAAACGCTGCATCTTCTGAGTTCGTTAGTCCGATGGGAGCGTTCTGTGCTCGGATTATGTCGATTAGTTCCTCCGGTTTCGTGTCACTGTGTATGCCCTTCAGGATAATCATGGGCCTGAGCCTCCTGGCCGGCTCTGCAGTGACAACACCGGAGGCACTGAGCTTCTCCAGCACCATGTTTTGCTGCTCTACCGTCTCGAACTCGACGCGCAACTTATTGTTAGAGACAGGTGTGGCGCGGACTGGGGCGAAGCTGTTGTTTTTGAAGGAAATGCTCTTCCTCCACGCTCCTAACACCTCTGCCTTGCTGTACACCTTCTCCTTGGCCGAGATTATGATGGCCGGGTTTGATGCCGCTTGTCGGCGTTTGGGCGATGCACTAACGGCGCCAGCATAGGTGGTGACGCTGGCGCGAGTTGGAGCGGTGGCCGAGCTAGGAAGGGGCGCCTGTCGGAGCACTTTGTCCATCACCTCTCTGACCGCCTCCCTGACAACCCTGGGGGTGTCCGTCGGGGGAGTTGGTAGATGTGGGGCGGGGATCTCCTTGATGACCCGACCCATCTCCTCCCTGATGGTGTCCCTGATTGTCTCGGAGGCGACCAGAGAGGATGATGGCGGAGGATGAGGGATGTGCTCCAACTCGTCCCTAATCGCGTCTCGAACGAGTCTGGGTGTGTCGTGTTGGACCTCCGAACGGCCGTGCATTATGGAGACCATGCGCTTGACCTCCCTGATCTCTTCGAGAAGCTCAGAGGACAGCTTGTCGTTGTTGACCGGCCCCTTGGGCGCCGGTGGCATGACCTCCATTACGTCGGACAAATCGGTGTCGGTTAGTCTGCCCATGGTCTTTTCGCTTTTTAGGACTAAGTTATAGAGAGTCTGGATACAAGCCAGGACGTTGGTCTTAATGCTGGTCTTTATGTTCCCAGATTGGGCCATTTGGGTGCGGGCCTGGTCATAAGCAGCTCTGGCAGCAGTGACGATTGATTGGGGAGCACCAGCGTCGATCGCCGCGGGCTGGTGTGCCGCGGGCGCCGCGCGTGCGGAGGCCGCTAGCTGAGACGGTACGAACATCGCAGGCGCGGGGGCCGCGGGGCCCACGGAGCCCGACGCGGGTGCTTCCAATGAAGAATCGAAGGAAGGATAAAAATCCAATTTTTGAGATATGTCCGGTGGAGTTGTGCGCTGAGTGGCGCGCTGTTGCTGCTTTGGTGGGGTCTTGAACATGGTTTAGGTGCGCAGCTAGCAGTGGGGAACGATGACGGTAACGAAAAATGAACTTTAAAAATATTGAAACTTTTTGTATGGGATGAGTCTAGCTCAGCGGTAACTTCACTGGGTGGGCGGGAGGGCGCAAAAATTGATTTTCTCGCTGTGGATCGCTCTGAAAACGCGGGATATGCTTCGGGAGGTATCACGGGGCTAGAAGAGCCTTACTACGGTCGACTTGAAGGAGGTTTTCCTCGAAAAATTCGGAAAAACTGCAGAAACTACGAAATTTAAACTATTTTTTACTCTATTTTCTTGAAAAAATGCGAAAAACTACAACTGATGAACTTTTTAATGGATTCTAATTTATGTTTCAGATCACTGGAGGGCCGCTACGATGTCACAAGGGAGCTAACTGCTGGAATTCACAAGATACGAATTTATGAAAATTTAAAAATGTTGGAAATCTCGACTGGTTAGGTGAACTTTTTGAGGCGGTCGGGTACAAAAATTGATTTTCTCGCTGTGGATCGCTCTGAAAACGCGGGATATGCTTCGGGAGGTATCACGGGGCTAGAAGAGCCTTACTACGGTCGACTTGAAGGAGGTTTTCCTCGAAAAATTCGGAAAAACTGCAGAAACTACGAAATTTAAACTATTTTTTACTCTATTTTCTTGAAAAAATGCGAAAAACTACAACTGATGAACTTTTTAATGGATTCTAATTTATGTTTCAGATCACTGGAGGGCCGCTACGATGTCACAAGGGAGCTAACTGCTGGAATTCACAAGATACGAATTTATGAAAATTTAAAAATGTTGGAAATCTCGACTGGTTAGGTGAACTTTTTGAGGCGGTCGGGTACAAAAATTGATTTTCTCGCTGTGGATCGCTCTGAAAACGCGGGATATGCTTCGGGAGGTATCACGGGGCTAGAAGAGCCTTACTACGGTCGACTTGAAGGAGGTTTTCCTCGAAAAATTCGGAAAAACTGCAGAAACTACGAAATTTAAACTATTTTTTACTCTATTTTCTTGAAAAAATGCGAAAAACTACAACTGATGAACTTTTTAATGGATTCTAATTTATGTTTCAGATCACTGGAGGGCCGCTACGATGTCACAAGGGAGCTAACTGCTGGAATTCACAAGATACGAATTTATGAAAATTTAAAAATGTTGGAAATCTCGACTGGTTAGGTGAACTTTTTGAGGCGGTCGGGTACAAAAATTGATTTTCTCGCTGTGGATCGCTCTGAAAACGCGGGATATGCTTCGGGAGGTATCACGGGGCTAGAAGAGCCTTACTACGGTCGACTTGAAGGAGGTTTTCCTCGAAAAATTCGGAAAAACTGCAGAAACTACGAAATTTAAACTATTTTTTACTCTATTTTCTTGAAAAAATGCGAAAAACTACAACTGATGAACTTTTTAATGGATTCTAATTTATGTTTCAGATCACTGGAGGGCCGCTACGATGTCACAAGGGAGCTAACTGCTGGAATTCACAAGATACGAATTTATGAAAATTTAAAAATGTTGGAAATCTCGACTGGTTAGGTGAACTTTTTGAGGCGGTCGGGTACAAAAATTGATTTTCTCGCTGTGGATCGCTCTGAAAACGCGGGATATGCTTCGGGAGGTATCACGGGGCTAGAAGAGCCTTACTACGGTCGACTTGAAGGAGGTTTTCCTCGAAAAATTCGGAAAAACTGCAGAAACTACGAAATTTAAACTATTTTTTACTCTATTTTCTTGAAAAAATGCGAAAAACTACAACTGATGAACTTTTTAATGGATTCTAATTTATGTTTCAGATCACTGGAGGGCCGCTACGATGTCACAAGGGAGCTAACTGCTGGAATTCACAAGATACGAATTTATGAAAATTTAAAAATGTTGGAAATCTCGACTGGTTAGGTGAACTTTTTGAGGCGGTCGGGTACAAAAATTGATTTTCTCGCTGTGGATCGCTCTGAAAACGCGGGATATGCTTCGGGAGGTATCACGGGGCTAGAAGAGCCTTACTACGGTCGACTTGAAGGAGGTTTTCCTCGAAAAATTCGGAAAAACTGCAGAAACTACGAAATTTAAACTATTTTTTACTCTATTTTCTTGAAAAAATGCGAAAAACTACAACTGATGAACTTTTTAATGGATTCTAATTTATGTTTCAGATCACTGGAGGGCCGCTACGATGTCACAAGGGAGCTAACTGCTGGAATTCACAAGATACGAATTTATGAAAATTTAAAAATGTTGGAAATCTCGACTGGTTAGGTGAACTTTTTGAGGCGGTCGGGTACAAAAATTGATTTTCTCGCTGTGGATCGCTCTGAAAACGCGGGATATGCTTCGGGAGGTATCACGGGGCTAGAAGAGCCTTACTACGGTCGACTTGAAGGAGGTTTTCCTCGAAAAATTCGGAAAAACTGCAGAAACTACGAAATTTAAACTATTTTTTACTCTATTTTCTTGAAAAAATGCGAAAAACTACAACTGATGAACTTTTTAATGGATTCTAATTTATGTTTCAGATCACTGGAGGGCCGCTACGATGTCACAAGGGAGCTAACTGCTGGAATTCACAAGATACGAATTTATGAAAATTTAAAAATGTTGGAAATCTCGACTGGTTAGGTGAACTTTTTGAGGCGGTCGGGTACAAAAATTGATTTTCTCGCTGTGGATCGCTCTGAAAACGCGGGATATGCTTCGGGAGGTATCACGGGGCTAGAAGAGCCTTACTACGGTCGACTTGAAGGAGGTTTTCCTCGAAAAATTCGGAAAAACTGCAGAAACTACGAAATTTAAACTATTTTTTACTCTATTTTCTTGAAAAAATGCGAAAAACTACAACTGATGAACTTTTTAATGGATTCTAATTTATGTTTCAGATCACTGGAGGGCCGCTACGATGTCACAAGGGAGCTAACTGCTGGAATTCACAAGATACGAATTTATGAAAATTTAAAAATGTTGGAAATCTCGACTGGTTAGGTGAACTTTTTGAGGCGGTCGGGTACAAAAATTGATTTTCTCGCTGTGGATCGCTCTGAAAACGCGGGATATGCTTCGGGAGGTATCACGGGGCTAGAAGAGCCTTACTACGGTCGACTTGAAGGAGGTTTTCCTCGAAAAATTCGGAAAAACTGCAGAAACTACGAAATTTAAACTATTTTTTACTCTATTTTCTTGAAAAAATGCGAAAAACTACAACTGATGAACTTTTTAATGGATTCTAATTTATGTTTCAGATCACTGGAGGGCCGCTACGATGTCACAAGGGAGCTAACTGCTGGAATTCACAAGATACGAATTTATGAAAATTTAAAAATGTTGGAAATCTCGACTGGTTAGGTGAACTTTTTGAGGCGGTCGGGTACAAAAATTGATTTTCTCGCTGTGGATCGCTCTGAAAACGCGGGATATGCTTCGGGAGGTATCACGGGGCTAGAAGAGCCTTACTACGGTCGACTTGAAGGAGGTTTTCCTCGAAAAATTCGGAAAAACTGCAGAAACTACGAAATTTAAACTATTTTTTACTCTATTTTCTTGAAAAAATGCGAAAAACTACAACTGATGAACTTTTTAATGGATTCTAATTTATGTTTCAGATCACTGGAGGGCCGCTACGATGTCACAAGGGAGCTAACTGCTGGAATTCACAAGATACGAATTTATGAAAATTTAAAAATGTTGGAAATCTCGACTGGTTAGGTGAACTTTTTGAGGCGGTCGGGTACAAAAATTGATTTTCTCGCTGTGGATCGCTCTGAAAACGCGGGATATGCTTCGGGAGGTATCACGGGGCTAGAAGAGCCTTACTACGGTCGACTTGAAGGAGGTTTTCCTCGAAAAATTCGGAAAAACTGCAGAAACTACGAAATTTAAACTATTTTTTACTCTATTTTCTTGAAAAAATGCGAAAAACTACAACTGATGAACTTTTTAATGGATTCTAATTTATGTTTCAGATCACTGGAGGGCCGCTACGATGTCACAAGGGAGCTAACTGCTGGAATTCACAAGATACGAATTTATGAAAATTTAAAAATGTTGGAAATCTCGACTGGTTAGGTGAACTTTTTGAGGCGGTCGGGTACAAAAATTGATTTTCTCGCTGTGGATCGCTCTGAAAACGCGGGATATGCTTCGGGAGGTATCACGGGGCTAGAAGAGCCTTACTACGGTCGACTTGAAGGAGGTTTTCCTCGAAAAATTCGGAAAAACTGCAGAAACTACGAAATTTAAACTATTTTTTACTCTATTTTCTTGAAAAAATGCGAAAAACTACAACTGATGAACTTTTTAATGGATTCTAATTTATGTTTCAGATCACTGGAGGGCCGCTACGATGTCACAAGGGAGCTAACTGCTGGAATTCACAAGATACGAATTTATGAAAATTTAAAAATGTTGGAAATCTCGACTGGTTAGGTGAACTTTTTGAGGCGGTCGGGTACAAAAATTGATTTTCTCGCTGTGGATCGCTCTGAAAACGCGGGATATGCTTCGGGAGGTATCACGGGGCTAGAAGAGCCTTACTACGGTCGACTTGAAGGAGGTTTTCCTCGAAAAATTCGGAAAAACTGCAGAAACTACGAAATTTAAACTATTTTTTACTCTATTTTCTTGAAAAAATGCGAAAAACTACAACTGATGAACTTTTTAATGGATTCTAATTTATGTTTCAGATCACTGGAGGGCCGCTACGATGTCACAAGGGAGCTAACTGCTGGAATTCACAAGATACGAATTTATGAAAATTTAAAAATGTTGGAAATCTCGACTGGTTAGGTGAACTTTTTGAGGCGGTCGGGTACAAAAATTGATTTTCTCGCTGTGGATCGCTCTGAAAACGCGGGATATGCTTCGGGAGGTATCACGGGGCTAGAAGAGCCTTACTACGGTCGACTTGAAGGAGGTTTTCCTCGAAAAATTCGGAAAAACTGCAGAAACTACGAAATTTAAACTATTTTTTACTCTATTTTCTTGAAAAAATGCGAAAAACTACAACTGATGAACTTTTTAATGGATTCTAATTTATGTTTCAGATCACTGGAGGGCCGCTACGATGTCACAAGGGAGCTAACTGCTGGAATTCACAAGATACGAATTTATGAAAATTTAAAAATGTTGGAAATCTCGACTGGTTAGGTGAACTTTTTGAGGCGGTCGGGTACAAAAATTGATTTTCTCGCTGTGGATCGCTCTGAAAACGCGGGATATGCTTCGGGAGGTATCACGGGGCTAGAAGAGCCTTACTACGGTCGACTTGAAGGAGGTTTTCCTCGAAAAATTCGGAAAAACTGCAGAAACTACGAAATTTAAACTATTTTTTACTCTATTTTCTTGAAAAAATGCGAAAAACTACAACTGATGAACTTTTTAATGGATTCTAATTTATGTTTCAGATCACTGGAGGGCCGCTACGATGTCACAAGGGAGCTAACTGCTGGAATTCACAAGATACGAATTTATGAAAATTTAAAAATGTTGGAAATCTCGACTGGTTAGGTGAACTTTTTGAGGCGGTCGGGTACAAAAATTGATTTTCTCGCTGTGGATCGCTCTGAAAACGCGGGATATGCTTCGGGAGGTATCACGGGGCTAGAAGAGCCTTACTACGGTCGACTTGAAGGAGGTTTTCCTCGAAAAATTCGGAAAAACTGCAGAAACTACGAAATTTAAACTATTTTTTACTCTATTTTCTTGAAAAAATGCGAAAAACTACAACTGATGAACTTTTTAATGGATTCTAATTTATGTTTCAGATCACTGGAGGGCCGCTACGATGTCACAAGGGAGCTAACTGCTGGAATTCACAAGATACGAATTTATGAAAATTTAAAAATGTTGGAAATCTCGACTGGTTAGGTGAACTTTTTGAGGCGGTCGGGTACAAAAATTGATTTTCTCGCTGTGGATCGCTCTGAAAACGCGGGATATGCTTCGGGAGGTATCACGGGGCTAGAAGAGCCTTACTACGGTCGACTTGAAGGAGGTTTTCCTCGAAAAATTCGGAAAAACTGCAGAAACTACGAAATTTAAACTATTTTTTACTCTATTTTCTTGAAAAAATGCGAAAAACTACAACTGATGAACTTTTTAATGGATTCTAATTTATGTTTCAGATCACTGGAGGGCCGCTACGATGTCACAAGGGAGCTAACTGCTGGAATTCACAAGATACGAATTTATGAAAATTTAAAAATGTTGGAAATCTCGACTGGTTAGGTGAACTTTTTGAGGCGGTCGGGTACAAAAATTGATTTTCTCGCTGTGGATCGCTCTGAAAACGCGGGATATGCTTCGGGAGGTATCACGGGGCTAGAAGAGCCTTACTACGGTCGACTTGAAGGAGGTTTTCCTCGAAAAATTCGGAAAAACTGCAGAAACTACGAAATTTAAACTATTTTTTACTCTATTTTCTTGAAAAAATGCGAAAAACTACAACTGATGAACTTTTTAATGGATTCTAATTTATGTTTCAGATCACTGGAGGGCCGCTACGATGTCACAAGGGAGCTAACTGCTGGAATTCACAAGATACGAATTTATGAAAATTTAAAAATGTTGGAAATCTCGACTGGTTAGGTGAACTTTTTGAGGCGGTCGGGTACAAAAATTGATTTTCTCGCTGTGGATCGCTCTGAAAACGCGGGATATGCTTCGGGAGGTATCACGGGGCTAGAAGAGCCTTACTACGGTCGACTTGAAGGAGGTTTTCCTCGAAAAATTCGGAAAAACTGCAGAAACTACGAAATTTAAACTATTTTTTACTCTATTTTCTTGAAAAAATGCGAAAAACTACAACTGATGAACTTTTTAATGGATTCTAATTTATGTTTCAGATCACTGGAGGGCCGCTACGATGTCACAAGGGAGCTAACTGCTGGAATTCACAAGATACGAATTTATGAAAATTTAAAAATGTTGGAAATCTCGACTGGTTAGGTGAACTTTTTGAGGCGGTCGGGTACAAAAATTGATTTTCTCGCTGTGGATCGCTCTGAAAACGCGGGATATGCTTCGGGAGGTATCACGGGGCTAGAAGAGCCTTACTACGGTCGACTTGAAGGAGGTTTTCCTCGAAAAATTCGGAAAAACTGCAGAAACTACGAAATTTAAACTATTTTTTACTCTATTTTCTTGAAAAAATGCGAAAAACTACAACTGATGAACTTTTTAATGGATTCTAATTTATGTTTCAGATCACTGGAGGGCCGCTACGATGTCACAAGGGAGCTAACTGCTGGAATTCACAAGATACGAATTTATGAAAATTTAAAAATGTTGGAAATCTCGACTGGTTAGGTGAACTTTTTGAGGCGGTCGGGTACAAAAATTGATTTTCTCGCTGTGGATCGCTCTGAAAACGCGGGATATGCTTCGGGAGGTATCACGGGGCTAGAAGAGCCTTACTACGGTCGACTTGAAGGAGGTTTTCCTCGAAAAATTCGGAAAAACTGCAGAAACTACGAAATTTAAACTATTTTTTACTCTATTTTCTTGAAAAAATGCGAAAAACTACAACTGATGAACTTTTTAATGGATTCTAATTTATGTTTCAGATCACTGGAGGGCCGCTACGATGTCACAAGGGAGCTAACTGCTGGAATTCACAAGATACGAATTTATGAAAATTTAAAAATGTTGGAAATCTCGACTGGTTAGGTGAACTTTTTGAGGCGGTCGGGTACAAAAATTGATTTTCTCGCTGTGGATCGCTCTGAAAACGCGGGATATGCTTCGGGAGGTATCACGGGGCTAGAAGAGCCTTACTACGGTCGACTTGAAGGAGGTTTTCCTCGAAAAATTCGGAAAAACTGCAGAAACTACGAAATTTAAACTATTTTTTACTCTATTTTCTTGAAAAAATGCGAAAAACTACAACTGATGAACTTTTTAATGGATTCTAATTTATGTTTCAGATCACTGGAGGGCCGCTACGATGTCACAAGGGAGCTAACTGCTGGAATTCACAAGATACGAATTTATGAAAATTTAAAAATGTTGGAAATCTCGACTGGTTAGGTGAACTTTTTGAGGCGGTCGGGTACAAAAATTGATTTTCTCGCTGTGGATCGCTCTGAAAACGCGGGATATGCTTCGGGAGGTATCACGGGGCTAGAAGAGCCTTACTACGGTCGACTTGAAGGAGGTTTTCCTCGAAAAATTCGGAAAAACTGCAGAAACTACGAAATTTAAACTATTTTTTACTCTATTTTCTTGAAAAAATGCGAAAAACTACAACTGATGAACTTTTTAATGGATTCTAATTTATGTTTCAGATCACTGGAGGGCCGCTACGATGTCACAAGGGAGCTAACTGCTGGAATTCACAAGATACGAATTTATGAAAATTTAAAAATGTTGGAAATCTCGACTGGTTAGGTGAACTTTTTGAGGCGGTCGGGTACAAAAATTGATTTTCTCGCTGTGGATCGCTCTGAAAACGCGGGATATGCTTCGGGAGGTATCACGGGGCTAGAAGAGCCTTACTACGGTCGACTTGAAGGAGGTTTTCCTCGAAAAATTCGGAAAAACTGCAGAAACTACGAAATTTAAACTATTTTTTACTCTATTTTCTTGAAAAAATGCGAAAAACTACAACTGATGAACTTTTTAATGGATTCTAATTTATGTTTCAGATCACTGGAGGGCCGCTACGATGTCACAAGGGAGCTAACTGCTGGAATTCACAAGATACGAATTTATGAAAATTTAAAAATGTTGGA
>CAUEGO010000306.1:52500-58913 GCA_958496205.1 Idaea biselata
TCTGCCCATGGTCTTCTCGCTCTTGAGAACTAGGTTGTAGAGAGTCTGGATACAGGCCAGGACGTTGACTTTAATGCTGGTCTTGATATTTCCAGATTGTGCCATTTGATTACGGGCCTGGTCGTATGCAGCTCTGGCAGCAGAGACGATGGATTGGGGAGTGCCTGCGTCGGTCGCCACGGGCTGGAGTGCCGCGGGCGCCGCACGTGCGGAGGCCGCTGGCTGAGATGGTGGTGGGCCCGCGGGGCCCGACGCGGACGCTCCCGGTGAAGAACCGAAGGAAGGAAAGAAATCCGTAGGATAGAAGTCCAATTCCTTGGACGTTTTGGATGGAGGTGTGCGCTGGGTAGGGCGCCGTTTGTCCTTTGGCGGAGTTTTAAACATTTTGAATCCTGGGGGGGGGGGGTGTTGTTATCTGCACCGAAGTTAACTATGTGGTGTCGCCGCACGGCGGCGACGAAAAATTTTTGGGGTTATAGCGATTTGAAGCCGAGGGGGGGTGAAGGGGATGCGGGGGGATCACTATTGAGCACTTTGGAACTTGAAAAATTTCAATGAAAATTTTTGTTGTACGATCACTTAGGTGGATTTTTTACTATGAATTTAGAAGATCGGTACCAAATGACTTTAAATGCTAACTTTTTCTGGATTTTTTGCAGGTATCGGGTGAAGATGGACTGAAGCTACTATATTATGAAGACTTGACGAAGAAATTTGGAGAATTGGATTTTTGAAGACGAGACTTAGGAAATTTACTGAAGATTGATGAATTTTATAAGGGATAACTCAAAAATTTTTGGGGTTATAGCGATTTGAAGCCGAGGGGGGGTGAAGGGGATGCGGGGGGATCACTATTGAGCACTTTGGAACTTGAAAAATTTCAATGGTTAGGTTAGGTTAGGTTAGGTTAGGTTAGGTTAGGTTAGGTTAGGTTAGGTTAGGTTAGGTTAGGTTAGGTTAGGTTAGGTTAGGTTAGGTTAGGTTAGGTTAGGTTAGGTTAGGTTAGGTTAGGTTAGGTTAGGTTAGGTTAGGTTAGGTTAGGTTAGGTTAGGTTAGGTTAGGTTAGGTTAGGTTAGGTTAGGTTAGGTTAGGTTAGGTTAGGTTAGGTTAGGTTAGGTTAGGTTAGGTTAGGTTAGGTTAGGTTAGGTTAGGTTAGGTTAGGTTAGGTTAGGTTAGGTTAGGTTAGGTTAGGTTAGGTTAGGTTAGGTTAGGTTAGGTTAGGTTAGGTTAGGTTAGGTTAGGTTAGGTTAGGTTAGGTTAGGTTAGGTTAGGTTAGGTTAGGTTAGGTTAGGTTAGGTTAGGTTAGGTTAGGTTAGGTTAGGTTAGGTTAGGTTAGGTTAGGTTAGGTTAGGTTAGGTTAGGTTAGGTTAGGTTAGGTTAGGTTAGGTTAGGTTAGGTTAGGTTAGGTTAGGTTAGGTTAGGTTAGGTTAGGTTAGGTTAGGTTAGGTTAGGTTAGGTTAGGTTAGGTTAGGTTAGGTTAGGTTAGGTTAGGTTAGGTTAGGTTAGGTTAGGTTAGGTTAGGTTAGGTTAGGTTAGGTTAGGTTAGGTTAGGTTAGGTTAGGTTAGGTTAGGTTAGGTTAGGTTAGGTTAGGTTAGGTTAGGTTAGGTTAGGTTAGGTTAGGTTAGGTTAGGTTAGGTTAGGTTAGGTTAGGTTAGGTTAGGTTAGGTTAGGTTAGGTTAGGTTAGGTTAGGTTAGGTTAGGTTAGGTTAGGTTAGGTTAGGTTAGGTTAGGTTAGGTTAGGTTAGGTTAGGTTAGGTTAGGTTAGGTTAGGTTAGGTTAGGTTAGGTTAGGTTAGGTTAGGTTAGGTTAGGTTAGGTTAGGTTAGGTTAGGTTAGGTTAGGTTAGGTTAGGTTAGGTTAGGTTAGGTTAGGTTAGGTTAGGTTAGGTTAGGTTAGGTTAGGTTAGGTTAGGTTAGGTTAGGTTAGGTTAGGTTAGGTTAGGTTAGGTTAGGTTAGGTTAGGTTAGGTTAGGTTAGGTTAGGTTAGGTTAGGTTAGGTTAGGTTAGGTTAGGTTAGGTTAGGTTAGGTTAGGTTAGGTTAGGTTAGGTTAGGTTAGGTTAGGTTAGGTTAGGTTAGGTTAGGTTAGGTTAGGTTAGGTTAGGTTAGGTTAGGTTAGGTTAGGTTAGGTTAGGTTAGGTTAGGTTAGGTTAGGTTAGGTTAGGTTAGGTTAGGTTAGGTTAGGTTAGGTTAGGTTAGGTTAGGTTAGGTTAGGTTAGGTTAGGTTAGGTTAGGTTAGGTTAGGTTAGGTTAGGTTAGGTTAGGTTAGGTTAGGTTAGGTTAGGTTAGGTTAGGTTAGGTTAGGTTAGGTTAGGTTAGGTTAGGTTAGGTTAGGTTAGGTTAGGTTAGGTTAGGTTAGGTTAGGTTAGGTTAGGTTAGGTTAGGTTAGGTTAGGTTAGGTTAGGTTAGGTTAGGTTAGGTTAGGTTAGGTTAGGTTAGGTTAGGTTAGGTTAGGTTAGGTTAGGTTAGGTTAGGTTAGGTTAGGTTAGGTTAGGTTAGGTTAGGTTAGGTTAGGTTAGGTTAGGTTAGGTTAGGTTAGGTTAGGTTAGGTTAGGTTAGGTTAGGTTAGGTTAGGTTAGGTTAGGTTAGGTTAGGTTAGGTTAGGTTAGGTTAGGTTAGGTTAGGTTAGGTTAGGTTAGGTTAGGTTAGGTTAGGTTAGGTTAGGTTAGGTTAGGTTAGGTTAGGTTAGGTTAGGTTAGGTTAGGTTAGGTTAGGTTAGGTTAGGTTAGGTTAGGTTAGGTTAGGTTAGGTTAGGTTAGGTTAGGTTAGGTTAGGTTAGGTTAGGTTAGGTTAGGTTAGGTTAGGTTAGGTTAGGTTAGGTTAGGTTAGGTTAGGTTAGGTTAGGTTAGGTTAGGTTAGGTTAGGTTAGGTTAGGTTAGGTTAGGTTAGGTTAGGTTAGGTTAGGTTAGGTTAGGTTAGGTTAGGTTAGGTTAGGTTAGGTTAGGTTAGGTTAGGTTAGGTTAGGTTAGGTTAGGTTAGGTTAGGTTAGGTTAGGTTAGGTTAGGTTAGGTTAGGTTAGGTTAGGTTAGGTTAGGTTAGGTTAGGTTAGGTTAGGTTAGGTTAGGTTAGGTTAGGTTAGGTTAGGTTAGGTTAGGTTAGGTTAGGTTAGGTTAGGTTAGGTTAGGTTAGGTTAGGTTAGGTTAGGTTAGGTTAGGTTAGGTTAGGTTAGGTTAGGTTAGGTTAGGTTAGGTTAGGTTAGGTTAGGTTAGGTTAGGTTAGGTTAGGTTAGGTTAGGTTAGGTTAGGTTAGGTTAGGTTAGGTTAGGTTAGGTTAGGTTAGGTTAGGTTAGGTTAGGTTAGGTTAGGTTAGGTTAGGTTAGGTTAGGTTAGGTTAGGTTAGGTTAGGTTAGGTTAGGTTAGGTTAGGTTAGGTTAGGTTAGGTTAGGTTAGGTTAGGTTAGGTTAGGTTAGGTTAGGTTAGGTTAGGTTAGGTTAGGTTAGGTTAGGTTAGGTTAGGTTAGGTTAGGTTAGGTTAGGTTAGGTTAGGTTAGGTTAGGTTAGGTTAGGTTAGGTTAGGTTAGGTTAGGTTAGGTTAGGTTAGGTTAGGTTAGGTTAGGTTAGGTTAGGTTAGGTTAGGTTAGGTTAGGTTAGGTTAGGTTAGGTTAGGTTAGGTTAGGTTAGGTTAGGTTAGGTTAGGTTAGGTTAGGTTAGGTTAGGTTAGGTTAGGTTAGGTTAGGTTAGGTTAGGTTAGGTTAGGTTAGGTTAGGTTAGGTTAGGTTAGGTTAGGTTAGGTTAGGTTAGGTTAGGTTAGGTTAGGTTAGGTTAGGTTAGGTTAGGTTAGGTTAGGTTAGGTTAGGTTAGGTTAGGTTAGGTTAGGTTAGGTTAGGTTAGGTTAGGTTAGGTTAGGTTAGGTTAGGTTAGGTTAGGTTAGGTTAGGTTAGGTTAGGTTAGGTTAGGTTAGGTTAGGTTAGGTTAGGTTAGGTTAGGTTAGGTTAGGTTAGGTTAGGTTAGGTTAGGTTAGGTTAGGTTAGGTTAGGTTAGGTTAGGTTAGGTTAGGTTAGGTTAGGTTAGGTTAGGTTAGGTTAGGTTAGGTTAGGTTAGGTTAGGTTAGGTTAGGTTAGGTTAGGTTAGGTTAGGTTAGGTTAGGTTAGGTTAGGTTAGGTTAGGTTAGGTTAGGTTAGGTTAGGTTAGGTTAGGTTAGGTTAGGTTAGGTTAGGTTAGGTTAGGTTAGGTTAGGTTAGGTTAGGTTAGGTTAGGTTAGGTTAGGTTAGGTTAGGTTAGGTTAGGTTAGGTTAGGTTAGGTTAGGTTAGGTTAGGTTAGGTTAGGTTAGGTTAGGTTAGGTTAGGTTAGGTTAGGTTAGGTTAGGTTAGGTTAGGTTAGGTTAGGTTAGGTTAGGTTAGGTTAGGTTAGGTTAGGTTAGGTTAGGTTAGGTTAGGTTAGGTTAGGTTAGGTTAGGTTAGGTTAGGTTAGGTTAGGTTAGGTTAGGTTAGGTTAGGTTAGGTTAGGTTAGGTTAGGTTAGGTTAGGTTAGGTTAGGTTAGGTTAGGTTAGGTTAGGTTAGGTTAGGTTAGGTTAGGTTAGGTTAGGTTAGGTTAGGTTAGGTTAGGTTAGGTTAGGTTAGGTTAGGTTAGGTTAGGTTAGGTTAGGTTAGGTTAGGTTAGGTTAGGTTAGGTTAGGTTAGGTTAGGTTAGGTTAGGTTAGGTTAGGTTAGGTTAGGTTAGGTTAGGTTAGGTTAGGTTAGGTTAGGTTAGGTTAGGTTAGGTTAGGTTAGGTTAGGTTAGGTTAGGTTAGGTTAGGTTAGGTTAGGTTAGGTTAGGTTAGGTTAGGTTAGGTTAGGTTAGGTTAGGTTAGGTTAGGTTAGGTTAGGTTAGGTTAGGTTAGGTTAGGTTAGGTTAGGTTAGGTTAGGTTAGGTTAGGTTAGGTTAGGTTAGGTTAGGTTAGGTTAGGTTAGGTTAGGTTAGGTTAGGTTAGGTTAGGTTAGGTTAGGTTAGGTTAGGTTAGGTTAGGTTAGGTTAGGTTAGGTTAGGTTAGGTTAGGTTAGGTTAGGTTAGGTTAGGTTAGGTTAGGTTAGGTTAGGTTAGGTTAGGTTAGGTTAGGTTAGGTTAGGTTAGGTTAGGTTAGGTTAGGTTAGGTTAGGTTAGGTTAGGTTAGGTTAGGTTAGGTTAGGTTAGGTTAGGTTAGGTTAGGTTAGGTTAGGTTAGGTTAGGTTAGGTTAGGTTAGGTTAGGTATAGGTTAGGTTAGGTTAGGTTAGGTTAGGTTAGGTTAGGTTAGGTTAGGTTAGGTTAGGTTAGGTTAGGTTAGGTTAGGTTAGGTTAGGTTAGGTTAGGTTAGGTTAGGTTAGGTTAGGTTAGGTTAGGTTAGGTTAGGTTAGGTTAGGTTAGGTTAGGTTAGGTTAGGTTAGGTTAGGTTAGGTTAGGTTAGGTTAGGTTAGGTTAGGTTAGGTTAGGTTAGGTTAGGTTAGGTTAGGTTAGGTTAGGTTAGGTTAGGTTAGGTTAGGTTAGGTTAGGTTAGGTTAGGTTAGGTTAGGTTAGGTTAGGTTAGGTTAGGTTAGGTTAGGTTAGGTTAGGTTAGGTTAGGTTAGGTTAGGTTAGGTTAGGTTAGGTTAGGTTAGGTTAGGTTAGGTTAGGTTAGGTTAGGTTAGGTTAGGTTAGGTTAGGTTAGGTTAGGTTAGGTTAGGTTAGGTTAGGTTAGGTTAGGTTAGGTTAGGTTAGGTTAGGTTAGGTTAGGTTAGGTTAGGTTAGGTTAGGTTAGGTTAGGTTAGGTTAGGTTAGGTTAGGTTAGGTTAGGTTAGGTTAGGTTAGGTTAGGTTAGGTTAGGTTAGGTTAGGTTAGGTTAGGTTAGGTTAGGTTAGGTTAGGTTAGGTTAGGTTAGGTTAGGTTAGGTTAGGTTAGGTTAGGTTAGGTTAGGTTAGGTTAGGTTAGGTTAGGTTAGGTTAGGTTAGGTTAGGTTAGGTTAGGTTAGGTTAGGTTAGGTTAGGTTAGGTTAGGTTAGGTTAGGTTAGGTTAGGTTAGGTTAGGTTAGGTTAGGTTAGGTTAGGTTAGGTTAGGTTAGGTTAGGTTAGGTTAGGTTAGGTTAGGTTAGGTTAGGTTAGGTTAGGTTAGGTTAGGTTAGGTTAGGTTAGGTTAGGTTAGGTTAGGTTAGGTTAGGTTAGGTTAGGTTAGGTTAGGTTAGGTTAGGTTAGGTTAGGTTAGGTTAGGTTAGGTTAGGTTAGGTTAGGTTAGGTTAGGTTAGGTTAGGTTAGGTTAGGTTAGGTTAGGTTAGGTTAGGTTAGGTTAGGTTAGGTTAGGTTAGGTTAGGTTAGGTTAGGTTAGGTTAGGTTAGGTTAGGTTAGGTTAGGTTAGGTTAGGTTAGGTTAGGTTAGGTTAGGTTAGGTTAGGTTAGGTTAGGTTAGGTTAGGTTAGGTTAGGTTAGGTTAGGTTAGGTTAGGTTAGGTTAGGTTAGGTTAGGTTAGGTTAGGTTAGGTTAGGTTAGGTTAGG